>JAWNNP010001077.1:0-66119 GCA_035044805.1 Leucophenga maculata
TATATAGATAGATATATAGATATATAGATATATATATATAGATATATAGATATAGATATATAGATATATAGATATAGATATATAGATATATAGATATATAGATATATATAGATATATAGATATATAGATATATAGATATATAGATATATAGATATATAGATATATAGATATATAGATATATAGATATATAGATATATATAGATATATACGATATATAGATATATAGATATATAGATATATAGATATATAGATATATAGATATATAGATATATAGATATATAGATATATAGATATATAGATATATAGATATATAGATATATAGATATATAGATATATAGATATATAGATATATAGATATATAGATATATAGATATATAGATATATAGATATATAGATATATAGATATATAGATATATAGATATATAGATATATAGATATATAGATATATAGATATATAGATATATAGATATATAGATATATAGATATATAGATATATAGATATATAGATATATAGATATATAGATATATAGATATATAGATATATAGATATATAGATATATAGATATATAGATATATATGTATATATAGCATATATATCTATATAATCTACATATATGTATGTCTACATATATGTATGTCTACATATCTATATATCTACATATCGGCTCGGAATAACCGGTAGTTCAAAAAAAAAACGGTAAGTGGCGGACCCAGCTATATATGCTTATGGAAATATCTATACATCTATATATATCGGGTCCGCCATCTAACGTTTTTTTTTTTTTTGTTTTGAAATACCGGTTATTCCGAGCCTGGGAACGTTTATCTCATGACAGATTTGACAGAAAGTTAGTATTATTATTCCGCTGAACGAATATGGTTGTGTTTTCGCTTCGCTAAGTGGATCACGATCGACTTGAAATCGATGCTGATTTTGTGAAAAAAATCATCTTTTCAGATGAAGCAATTTTCATCTTAGTGGCTATGTCAACAAGCAAAATTGTCGTATTTGGGGCACGGAGAACCCACACGTAATTGAACAATTGCCGATGCACCCATTACGAGTGACTGTTTGGTGTGGATTTTGGTCGAAAGGCATCATTGGACCATTTTTCTTTGAAAATGAAGAAGGTGAGACGGTTACAGTCAATGGAGAGCGCTATCGGGCCATGTTAAGTGAATTTTTGTTCACAACAATTGAAGATGAGGACCTTGGTGGCATTTGGTTTCAACAGGATGGCGCGCCGTGCCACACAGCCAATGTTACAATCGATATTTTGCGCACTGTTTTTGAAGATCAAATTATCAGTCAAAATTCTGATGTCGTTTGGCCACGAAGGAGCTGCGATTTGACACCGTTGGACTATTATTTGTGGGGAGCCGTCAAAGATAATTGTTAAGCCAACAAACCAGAGACAATTGAAGCTTTGAAGAACAACATTCGCGATACCATAGCCGAGATAGGACCGACCGACCGTATTGGGTACTGCGTGGCTAGCCGTGGCAGCCATATGAATGAAATCATATTCCACTGTTAACCGGAAGGATTGAGCTTTCAAATGAAAAAAAAAAAATTTTAAAATTTATTTGGCGGACCCGATATATCCTACTAATATTGGATGGATGGATGTATTTTCCTCTATTACGGCTAAACCGCTAAACCAATTGGTAGAATTTTGTATAGGGATAGATAAGACGATGAAAAAGAACATAGGCGACGTTTTGACAAAATTAGAGAGTGGCGTTGCCCTCCACTTATATAAGCTTTAATTAATATCTTTGCATCTATTTATGGTACAGATGTTAAGACGAGGGCAATGCCCTACCTCCATATAAGCGACTAGAAAGGAAAATTATAAAGGCCTCAATTTGAAATGGCGAAGCAAAGGGAGACAGTGTGCTTATACCACGAATCCCAATTAAACCTATTAATTTACCTTATAATTAAAATACATAAAAATAAATATATGTAATAAGAATAGATGTAAAAGTTAAATAAATAAAAACATTATATTATATAAAGTTTATTAAAACGAATAAAAAGTAACAAAATAAAAAACATAACATAATTTTTTACTTTAGCTGTAAACATAGGTATTATAAGACGTAGAATGTAAACATAGGTATTATAAGATGTAGAATAAAACTATCAACTATGTTTGCCTATGTAAACGTCCATGATGTCTAATTGTGTGCATGACGACACAATCAGACAGATAAATGAAATCCGATCGAATTCAAAAGAAAACGGTCAATTACTGATCGGAAAGAGGCAGATCGGTAAAGAAGGAAGAAGAAGAAAAAGCGGCCTCATTGTGAAAAGAAATATTAAAAAGAGAAGAGTTGCACAAGAAAGAAATACATTAAAATAAAGACGAATATTATAAAATGAAGACGAATATTATAAAATAAAGACTAATATTACAAAGTGTGGGGCGGTTTGTATGATTTTTTAACAATTTTCGTTGAGTTTGGTCTTATTTTTAATTGAACTTGGTAGATGTTTGAAACAATTTTCACCGCAATTAAGACCAGCCGTATCTGTACTTTTAGAGATAGCTGTATCAAGTATATATTTTTTTGAAAATTGATTTCCAAAACCAAATATTTTTATGAAACGATATAACGATACTGACATAGCAGGCACGCGAGAACATTGCCAAGGCCATCGAGCGATTAAACAAGATCATCAAGTCTTATGGCTACGAAATATTTTATGCGTCAAAACAAAAGAGAATAATAAATGTTTTTTTAAAATAAAACACTTAAGTTTAAAAAAAAAAATATATTTTATACTTTTTAGTCCGACCTATTATTAAAGCGTGTTTTTTAGTTTTTTAAAATATAGTTTCTGAAATATGGCAAAACGAAAAAGTAATTAGTTATGCTACTTTTTATAGATATCTACGAGGTCGAAGTCGCGGGAAAAACCTTAGTATATCTATATATCTATATTTAAAGGTGGAAATTATGCCTTGATCTAACGGTTGCAGCAAAGACGTTGTGTTAGGATTTTAAGTTTTAAGTCTGCTGAATGTTCGGGTACATTGTCTTAAAACAATAAATCTTTGAAAAAAACATTCTTTGAATAATTCTGCTGTCATCCTTGGTTTTTTGCTAGATTGCCACGGGAAGGGTTTCTTAACTTATGCCTTTTAAACCTCGTGGATTTTGTTCCTTGTAAATAAGCATTGCTTTTATCATAAAAACACCTAAAACGTTGCTACAAAAGAGCAGTGTAAGCCGATTTTTGGCTATTTTAAATCCCGGTACATTTCGCATAGTTTTTGAAATATATGTTCCCTTTGTCATTTTTTTCACCACAAAGAGGTTTAATCTGCATTGAACACTTGATCAGACGTATAACCTTCATTTTCTATAATTGATCTTAACTGTCTGATCTGCCGAGGCTGCACAGTAACTCACTTTATGTCAATCCAATTTTTAAAGTTATCAAACCAACCTTAACATGCTCTAAACTGACCACCTGTGTCATTTTCAACATTTCCTTCTAATCTGAAGAAAGTTTTCTGCGCCTTTGCCAATATTATTGGAGCAGATATTGGGAAGTCGTTTCTGTCGATTGTCTTCAATCCAAATATTGAGCCTTTTCCATTTTACATGCGCCGCCAACAGTACATCTTATTTTTGTTTCATTTAATAAAATAGTGCGAATAGTAGCCGCGTTCAAATAGAATCTTTTCGCAACAGTTGCCACTTTGTATCCTTTTGCTCTGCGCAAGTGGACTAATTATGTACTAAGTACTATTAAAACTATTATTACTATTTATATACACATGTATACATATTAAGCTAGCATTTGTGTTGTCCAAGGGTTTCACGGTTTACCAACTGTCTTGGCAAACCCCATTCTCTTTAACCGTCTTAGAGGCCTGTTGGGGAGTAGGCCTCTCGCGAGCATACTGGAGTGTCTAAGCAACCTATCATTGTATCTGCTGGTGTGCCTTCCTATTTGTTCTTCTACTGTATGCAGTTTGAGGTGACGGTGAAGAGTGGAGCCGCGTACATACCACGTACAATTCGTAATGCTTCTTAGGATACGATTCTGAAGAATTGTATGAGTTTGTAGTTAGATTTTGCGGCAATCCCCCAAATTTGTTTACCATATAGCCGTATCGGTGCATTGCAATGTACAGCTCTTTTGACCTGTAGTGACATGGGGCTTTTCTGTTCATTAGCCACCGCAGTTGCAGCGTGCGGACGTTTTATTAACTAGCTCTTCAATAAAATTCAAAAGTAACGAGTGTCTAATACACTGTGTATAAACTATTGTTTATAAACAATAAAAAGTTCAGAGTGCAAAGTATAAATAAACTTGTAAATAGTTCGTAAACAGTTTGATCGAACAATTGAATCAAGCAGACAACAACTAGTTCGAGCGAAGTTCCTGCGCCTGCAGCGCCACCTTGGGGCAAATTTCAGCAACGTCCACCTGCGCATAACCACCTGCGCATACCCATCTGCGCATAACCAAACCGGAAGTGGGGTGCGACGTATCAACCGGGGTCACCAGTTTCCTGGTAGATAATAAACTATAATAAATTATAATTATTTTTGAGATGTAGCAACTTTAAACATAAAGTATAGTCCTATATTACCATGCCACCCCCTCCAGAGGGAGGTGATGTAATTCCCAAGCCCATTGGAACAACGGCAGCCAGCCAACTACAACAATTGCAATTGAAAAATAAACACCTCATTGAAAAAATTTGCAATATAGCAGCTCTCGTTTTTCAACTGCAAGAAGAAAACAACAAGCTAAAATGCTCAACGCAATTACCAATTTCTGAAGAGAGTGCAGCCAATCAACAGTGCACAAAAAAGGTACACTATGAAACCGATGAGGAAGAACTCGCCCAAGAAACCTGCAGGATAGTGAAGCAACAAAGAAAAAAGCGAAAAGCCAATTATTCTCCCGACTATGTACCACCAAACAAGCCGGCTCCTATTGACCGCGAAGCTCAAACAAAGAATGAACCAAACCAGAAAAAGCGAATTCCACCTATAATGATTTCTGCTAATACAATGTCCAATAAAGACCTGCATAATATTATTAAAAATAGCTCAAAAAAGGAATTCACCACTAAACTCCTTAATAATGGTGTCTTCAAGACGAGTTTATTTGATGTAGAAGACTATAGAAAAGTTACAAAAACGCTTTCCAATTCAAACATTTCTTGGTACTATTTTCAAAAGAAACTAAACAGGAGCGTCCAATAAGGGTGATTGCAAAAAAAAAATACATCACTCGTGTGAACCAGCAACAATAGTCGTTGATCTAAAATCACAAGGTTTCAAAGCAGTGTCGGCAGTCAACAAGCAAAAATGGCAAACTAAAGATGCACTCGATATGTTTGTATTAACTTTCGAATTATCTGATGACATACACGAAATTTACAAAATAAAAACTATTATGAACTCAGTTGTATCAATTGAGCCTCTGAGACTTTCAAAAACTATCCCGCAATGTAAGACCTGTCAATCATTTGGTCATACAAAAAATTACTGTGGTAGCCCGCTGTGTGATGTGTGTAGGGCAGCATCTTACTGCAAATTGCACAAAAAGGAAAGCCGAAAGCCAAAGTGTGTTAACTGTGGTGAGGCGCACCCTGCCAATTATAAGGGTTGTGTTGTAGCAAAAAAGCTTCAAAAACTGAGGAATGAAAATATCGGAATGGCTCCAACGGCTGGTAACACACACAATCAAATAAAAGCCAAACCAGGAAAATCATACCCACCTGGCATCTTTAAAGACAAAACAAAACCATTATTATTATTATTATTATTATTATTATTATTATTATTATTATTATTATTATTATTATTATTATTATTATTATTATTATTATTATTATTATTATTACTATTATTATTATTATTATTATTATTATTATTATTATTATTATTACTATTATTATTATTATTATTATTATTATTATTATTATTATTATTATTATTATTATTATTATTAATTATTATTAATATTATTATTATTATTATTAAGTAGAAGCACTGCGACCTTACAGGTCTATTGTGCCCTAACAGTTGTTGTCTTACAGCAACTCATCCAGCCCTACTGCCCTGAAAAAGGCCACTAGGTTTTTTGGATTGAGTGCATGCACCGCCTTTCCTGTCACTTGGTAATTGCCAAGATATATATGCCTGGTTTGGGTCAGAGCTGGGCAGCCCCCCAGGATATGCTCCGGAGTTTCGTCGTCCTCCAGACAGAATCTGCAGGTGCTATCACTTTCGATTCCGATTTTACACAAGTGTCTTCTAAGTCTACAGTGTCCGGTCAGGAAGCCCGAAATCATTCTTAGATCTCTCCTTTTAAGACCGTTGCAAATTTCCGATCTCTTTTTGTTGTAAGGGCCTAACAGCTTTTTGCTTTGTTTTAGTCCTTCACATTTTTCCCATAAGCAGTCTCTTGCTTTCTTTTCTTCCTCTTTTACCAGGATTCTCATTGATCCTGGTCCGAGCCCGCAGAAAGGCTCTGGACCCATGAAAGGGGCCAAGTTATCTTCTTGCTCGTTTCCTGGTATGGCCGCATGTCCTGGTACCCAGTATAGAGTGATCTTATTAAATTTTCCTAGCTTATTTAATTTACCTATGCATTCCATGACCAGTTAAGATTTGATCACAGGCGAACTTACTGCTTTAATAGCCGCCTGGCTATCGGAGAAGATAGCTATTCTTTGATTCTTGTACCCCCTATTTAAATTAAATTGAGCACATCTTTCTATTGCATATATTTCTGCCTGAAAGATACTTGTAAATTTCCCTAGTGATTCGAAGTATTTAGTGCGTGGCCCAAAGATTCCCACTCCACTTCCTTCGTCTGTAAGGGAACCATCTGTATACCAGCTAATTACTCCTAGTTTGATATTGTAGTTCAGCGTTATGTTTCCCCATTTTACTTTATTGCTGAGCCCTACTTGAAATCTTCTAGTGAAGTTGTTCATTAGTGGGTGTGCGTCTTCCAAATTAACACTTGTTTGATTCCCGGTACAGGTCTTCCTGCTAGTGTTAATTCTTCCTACCCTAGCAAAGGCTCTGTTAGCCTGTTGTTGGATGTGAAGATGCAGCGGCGTTAGATTTAGTAACACGTCTAATGCCACACTAGGACTGGTTCGCATTGCTCCTGTTATAGTTATACAATCTAACCTTTCAACTTTGTTGAGTTGTTTCCTAGTTGTTGTCAGTTTAGCTCTATCTGCCCAGACAATGGCTCCATATGTTGTTATGGGTCTGACCATTGTAAGGTACATCCATTTCAGTATTTTGGGGGTACACCCCCAATTCTTACCTGCAATGATTCTGCAAGTCATCATTGCCATTGTAGCTTTCCTCACTACGTATTCTAAGTGAGTCTTCCATGTGGTACGTTTGTCGAATATTACTCCTAGGTATTTTACCTCCTTGGAGAATTCGATCAACGTGACATTCACCCATATTGGCTTGAGTAACTTCATCTTATACTAACGTGTGTTTTCGCGACGTGATCACCTGGTGCGTCATATGCGCAATCTTCAGGGAAAACAACCTACGACATCGTCGGCTGCAACTCAGGAGGATAAGCAGGAAAATCCACGCAAAAAGCTCAATAAAATTTCATTCAGGAAAATTGCATTCCCTGAAGAGAAATATGTCCAACTGCGAGGCGTCGACAATGAGCTACGTCTAATAGAGCAAGAAGAAGAACAGGCAAGGCTATGAGATGAACTCAGGAAAATTACCTTCGGCCCCAGCAAGGAAGAAGAGGAAGAACAGGCAAGGCTACGAATTGAGCTCCAGAAAATTACTTTCGGTCCCAGCAAGGAAACAGAAGCAGAACAAGCAAGGCTTCGTGAAGAGCTCAGTAAAATTACTTTTCATAAAATAGAATTTGCGCCAATGCAACTGGAGCCCACAAAAGGCGATACACCAGGTACGATGCTCCTACCTCAATTGTGTAATCAACTGAAAGACACAGATACAGTACCCTCTTTGACAATGGAAATACGACAGTCTGCCGAAACAAAACTGGCTGAGGTGCAGACAACGGCGAGTTCTTCCTTATTAATCGGTTTTTCGAGTTCAACAACTGCTGGTGTTGACGTAAGGTCGGAACAAGATCTTACAGATATTGATCTTGACAGCCGCCTGCCGCCGAACTATAGTCAACAAATTTCTACACCACCGATCAACATCACTTCATCAACAGAAAAATGTATCTCACATGAGATTATTGACAATATTCTGTTGAAAACGCCACAAGCTGAATCTAGCCGACATGTGACAAATATGAAGAAAATAATAATAACCACCAGCAATTCGAGTCTTAAGAATAGGACTGGTGATTTGTTGCCAACGCCATGCATCTCACCGAGAAACAGAAATATAATTGAACAGAAAATTAATTTGATGGAAAAGTCTTCGTTTATAAATGTTCTACGTAAAGCAAAACAACATGCCACAATTGAGAAGCAAATGCTGCAGTTTCAGCAGAAAACCTACGGAGAATGGGACTACTTATTCCAAAAAATAGTCAATAATCCCCCGGGAAGTCCTCACTTCGGAGAAGTGAGTAAATCTGCGAATAAATATATGCAAGTCAGAGTATGTAATGCAGCATACCATCATACTAACAAGAGTAAGATGGGATGGCTGAACTGGTGGTGGTTTGTAAAACGCCTCAAGCCCATCTCATACTACTTGCACCACCGAACGATATGGAAAATTTCGCTTCCAATTGCCCCGAAGAAGACCACAACTGCTGCATCAAATAAGGAATCCTACACTTCCGAGCAGCTAAAGCCGATTGAGCCCATTTGCTGTCTGCCGAGGATGAGAAAATATTTGATTTGCGTCCACCAAAGAAGCGTCGCAAGAAACCAGCTAAGAAGGATGCTGTTGGTGACGACTCGACCAAAACGAGTGATGCTGACGCTACTATTGCAGATGTGAGCAAGGAGAAGGTGCCGAAAGTGAAGATGCTGCTGATGCTGGTGATGAAACTTCAGCTGATGTAAAGAAAGACGACGCCAATGGTGAAGCCGATTTTGCGGCCGATTTGACCATAAAGGGTGATGCTGAGACTACTATCATAATGAAGAGAGCTCAGAAGCAACAACTACTGGCTGTCACATTTTCTGGCCCCCCGCACAATGTTCAGGCATGAAGCCTAAACATGTGATATGAGGCAAAACTCTCTCCGATAAGAACAACGCACACACAGTGCAGTTATCATACGCATTAGAGCTGCACTTGATAAGTGCAGCGTGTGTATTTATAATCGTCTTTTTTTTTAATAGCTCCATCTAAGCGTTGTCAAGTGCTACATTGACAAGTGCAGGGACTTAATTTATGATCAATAACGATTTTAATAGCCTTTTGTCCGCGTTGGTTTAATAGTTTCTGCTACGCGTCTTTTTACATTATAAATAGTTTTAGATTCCGCTGAGGCCTACAACCTCAGCGATAGCATTACAATAGTTTAAAAATAGAATAAGTTTTTATGAATAAAAAGGGAGCCGCTCGCTAGAGCGGTTCAGTAGTTAATGAACACTCAAAAAATACGTGTCTCATTATTGGCGCGTTTATAAATGTATCTCGTACGTACAGAGCTCTACAGAGTCGTCTTTCGAGATGGATGCCGAGATGCCTGACCTCATTGGCCCGTGGGATCGTAATATTGTTCAGAGTCAGCGTAGGGCAAAAGTACCTCTATTGAGCGTGAATGTAACATGTTTACTTTTTTGTTCGTTGACTTTCATCCGCCAGTTGGCCCTTATTCCTTGTATTGGGCATCGGGACCTGCTTAATATTGCAGTATCGTCAGCCAATGTTAAAGTTGTGAGGTTGTGGTTAATTGGGATATCTGATGTGTATAGCACGTATAGCATGGGGCCGAGTACGCTACCTTGGGGCACACCAGCTTTGATTTCCGACTCTACTGTTAGAAAATCATTTTGTCGCACAACGATTACGGAGCAGTACTCACGGTGCTCAAACGCAGTTCGAATCTCTGAGGTAATACGATTGACTTGTTCAATGGTGCCATGCTTTTCGCGAAAACCGAATTGATGGGTAGGGATGATATTTTGAGTGTACTGGTTTATTTTGGTGAGAAAAATCTTTTCGAAGAGCTTGGACAGACATGATAGAAGACTTATGGATCTATATGACGCCGCCTGAGTTTTATCCTTACCGGGCTTCGAGTTCATTACATAGATTGATTTTTTCCACTGGGTGGAGAAATAACCACTTATTCGAATTGCATTGAAAAGTTTTGTAATATAATTAATAGCTGGACTGGAGAAATAAGATCATGACCTGCAGCCTTTTTTGGGTTTAGTTGATTTTTATGATGCATGTGTGTGTATTCGGAAAGGTGCTGAATAGTTCCTATCCGGATATGGAGGAAGAGCGAAACCGTTTGTCGACTGGTTTGGCTGAAAGATATTTCTAAGATGTGCTGCAAAAATGTCAGCCTTTTCTTCATCACTGCGAGCCCATTTTCAAGTATTATCTCTAATGGGTACCTAAGCGAGTGGCTGAATAGTAGCGCGAGCTTTCCATAAGGAAATTTAGAGCTTTTTGGTGAAAGACATTCGATGTATCTTCTCTGGGCGAGCTTATCTTCAATTTTGAGGGCCGTGGTCAGCTCAGAAGTAGCTGTTTTCAGCTTTGATTTTGCAGCTGGAGATCTCAAGTTTGGCTATTCTCTTCTTAGGCGATGTTTTTTTACAACCAGATGGTTTGTTTGGTTTGTCGTTGGGGGTGAATTAAGTTGTGGTGTAGAGTGTTTTGCTGCAGCAGCGAGAATTGAGTTAAGGGCACTGACAGAGTTGTCTATATCCATTGGATCTGTTGGCCAGTATGTGGGACTGCATGGGGAGACATATTCAAGCTTGTTTTGAGTGTTTATGAGTGCTTCATACAGCTGTTTCCCTTTGGGATTTGAAAACCGTGTACCCCAATGGGTATGATTCGCGTTATAATCTCCTGCAGCTAAGAAGCGATCACCCAATGTGTTAAACAAGTCTATGAACTGTTTTTCGGTTACAGTAAAACGAGGGGGGCCGATAATGTGAGATTGCCAAATTTTGATTGTACATTTATCGAAGTGGCTTGGAGGTTATTAGTTGAGGATCCTTGTAGAAAGGTGTTTGTGAGGTGTGTTTCTGCGAGAAGCATTACGTCGACGTCTCGTTCCTTTATAAATATTGAGAGTTCGTGCTAGTGCCGAAAAACACCATTGGCATTCCAGAGGCATATATTTAAAGTGCTCATTTTTGGCTTTGTTGGGCTACGAGCATTTGTATCAGTGTGTTTTGATTTTGCTTTAGTTATTGCATAGTGTTTTGCATAAATGCCATGAATTCCGACATGCTTTGCTGCATTGATGCAATCATAGCTTCCATGCTATTTTGGGGTATGATCTGTAGCGGGTTTTGTGCTGAAACGTCGATGGGAACCGTTTGCGGCACGGTTTGTGAATTGGCTTTTTGTGTGGTATTGTTTTAACCCCCGAGTAACGAGTTTCAAGCGAATCCGATGAACTTTCAAAAACGTGTCCGCCATATTGTTTTTTTGGGGTTATGTCAAAACCCTGATCTGATGGGGTTAAATGGACCTCGGATTCGGATTCAGCGACCCAAATAAAGTATACATAGTCAGACCCCCGGATCAAAACTTTTTTTTTGTGTGGCTGTGCTATCAAGTTAGGTGCAGTGTATGAATTTTAATTTTTTATGTTTATGCTATAAATTAAATAATGGAAAAATATAAAAAAAAAATGTTCCAGCATTCGGTGACCACATTTTTTTGTTAGTGGCTTTCAAGTGTGGGCCAAAAGTAAGTCGCTTATCCAATGTTATGCCGAGATACTTTGCCTGTGTGGGTTGGTCCAGAGTGACTCCTTACAATTGTATAGGTGGTATATGAGCGACCAGTGTTTTTATGGTGAAGCAAAGATTGGAAGTATTCAAAGCATTAACCTTTAAATTCCATCTCTTGCACGAGGATGTCAATGAGTATGTATACTGTAACGAAGTTATATATAGCTGCGGTATAGCTCGCCGGATGGTCCAGGTTCGTTACAGAAATTTATGTAGGGTAACCTCTGTAAGTGTGTTTTTGTGAGTGTGTCTGTGCATGTGTGTATTTGAATGTGTCTATGGTCAAATGTCAAGTGTTTTAAGGGGGGGAGGTTAGTCTTTCAGACATGCGTATGTGAGTGGAACGAATGCGGTGTGTGTATGCTTAGAATTTATTAACGTCACTCGCGGGGTACCTCCGATCGTGGAGGCACTCACGGAGCGATTTGAACGCGTAGCTATTAACCATAGAGGCTAATATTCGTACAGCACTCGCGGAGCTATTAACCACAGGGGCTAATACTCGCGGAGTAGATTCGTTCGCGGAGTAAAAATACTAACCATAGAGGCAAGTATTGACACACTTCACTTTCACTGCACAACACTCGATTTTACCCGCGGATACTTACTCGGACTAGTGTCCCAGTGTGACTGACTGAATTGGCATTGCATCTCGCATTTTATATCATATTCCGGTCATGATTGAATCGGATATTTTTCCGATTTGGCAACTGATCCACAGCTGACCCACGGCCGACGGCGAATGTTGTCATTTGTTGATAAAAAGATCATAGGTTTGTCAATCGTAGTATGACTTCGGGAACATACTTGAGATCAGGATCGTAGTGTGATCACATGCTCGCGTGTTCGGACATTTGTTCCAAAACTGCGTAAATTAAAAATGTTGTGTTAAAACTAAACTACCTTCGTGGTATAATTAAACTTAATTCAAAAAAAAAATAAGTACATTTCATATATCAAGAATAAAAATATCAAATTTGTGTGATACTACTAAGTTTCGTCACAACATTTAAACACATTATAGACAGATGCTACAGGACAATAAGATTGATATAGCATTTATATCGGAAACGGACTGTACAGCTAAACATTCATTAAAACCAACAAGCTTTATCAAAGATTATATCTACCACTTTGCTATTTACAGACAAATACGAACTTTTCACTATATCAGCATTGTACAGTCCTCCAAGACACCTCATATCTGTAGACCATTAAATACAATACTTTGGCACTCTCGGAGACAGATACATTGTGGCTAAATACACACAATGACGAACTGGCTTAACACAAAAGGCAAAAAATAGGCGATTCAAAAAATTAAAAGTATGTATACACTTAAGCACGGGAGAACCAACATTACCATAATAAAAAAGACTTCCACATAAAGTCAAGATTCGAATTATATTTTGACCACACACCAACCGAGATAAAATATATGTTAATAGCACAACACGTACAAGCTCCTTCTCATATGGCTAAACACAAGACTGACAGGGATGCCTTTTGCGAAACACTTAAATTTATATCGTAACATGCATATAATTATCTACTATCCAGAAAATTTGGAAAGTTCAATAATATATTTAAATGGCATTATTAACGAAGCTGCTTTCAAATCAACTCCCTATTTTTAACCAAATCATTAACTCACTACAACTTACACCACCATATATACCGACGCCAGATAGAACAGGCAAGCGACATAATCACCAGACATAAAGAAAAAACTCAACTCAAGACAGCGAAGGAACTAAAAGAAGCTTAACAAAAACTTAAAAACATGTCAGTCAAAAGTACCTGCGTAATCCGACTGCCATTTCTGAAAGAAACCACTCGCTATGGAGAGCAACAAGAAACCTCACCAATTTAGTTATCCATCGACCTCCAATAAATTAGATAAATGGTACCTGGGCAATAACCAATTACGACAAAGCCACTGTTCTCGCGGATCACTTTAAGAACATATTCAACATTTCGAACAGCTGTACTGATAATCTGCACCAAAGCTCCCGAGAATTCCAGCAATATCAAATAAAACAAGTAAGAAAATTAGAATCTAAATAATTTCGCAACCAACACATCAAATGTTTCCCTTGCTTATGCATCAAGCAATGCAAAACAAAAAGGTAGGAAGTTAATAGCAAAAATAGTACTGACGAAAAGTATTTTCATCCTTCCAAATTTAAAAATAAACTCGCAAAATTCCGGCAAAGTCCTAGTTGAATGCAAAAAGAACAAAGTCTCTCTTACTGTTTCCGAGATACTTTCGTTCATACAGATCGTCATACGGACATGGCTACATCGACGCCTTTATCAATCATGACCATAATGGGGGTCACTTTGGGCGGTCTCCGACCATTATTTCTACCTGTTCAATATGTTTATACCTTCGGTACAGGACCTAAAAATCTCCAGGCTACAACATGCCATTAAATACCTGCTAAAAAAAAAATATTTAATTCAATTTTAAAAATTGTGGAAAATATACGTTATTATACCAATAACAAACCCGGCAAATATGCTACACAATCATCATCCTACAGACCACCACTACACTACTATCCAAAATATTCTGAAAAATATTACTCGTTCGTTTTGAACCAGTCCTAGGACCTCAACGTTGTATTCTAACGCACCAATTCAGCTTTCGTCGGAAGCATTTCACAATCCAGAAAGTTCATAGAGTAACGAATAAAATAACAACTGATCTTAAAGGTAAAAAGTTCTGTATCAAGGTTTTCTGAACGTTGAAAAAGCATTTGACAAGGGCAGGTATGAAAGCTTATAAGTTAAAACATTTTACCAAAACAATTCCATAGTATACTAAAAAACTACTTAAATGAGCGACTATTCTCAATAAAATATAATTCGCTACGGCCTTTAAAAGCTGGAGTTCCTTTGTTTTACAGCCTCTACACAAGACCATCCAACTCTTAATGATACTCCTTAGCCACTTAAATTAAATCATAGAGAAATTCCTATTAAATCATTGCTTCATACCTTGGAATATATAGAGAATAAATCAGTACAAATTGCACAAAAAGTGCATCCAATCGAACAAATTTAAGCAACTTTTTTTTGTATATATTATTTCAAAAATTCGAATTAGATACGATGCTTCATTGTTGTAAAGTAGCTTGCTTGACTGTATAATGTATGAATGTCTTTGATAAATGTAATGTGACATTGCTACTAAACGGCTCTCATAAAATAGTGCAAAGCACACTTAAGATTGGTCTCTTTTTGGGCTGTCCAAATACACCATTTTTTTTTGCTTTGATACTATACAAGCTACGGTTTTCCTGTTTTAAGTATTTTATTATAATTTAACTTTTATTGTTGGTATAATAATCCAATATTCTAACGTCTTCCACTGGATCTTCCTCTTCCACGTCCCCTAGGTCCTCCACGACCGCGTGCGCCACGTCCTCTACCACGACTCCCAACTCGTCCGCTTTCTTTCTTTTTGGTTTTGGATTTAGGAGTGTCATCAATTAGTAATGTTTCCAGCGGTAAGCTGTCTGGCAATATAAAATATCTTATATTATTGCCTCGAATACTCAAGGACTCCAAATGGACAGGATCTCTGTTTTTTATGGTCATTTTTACAGACTTCAGCGTATTCATAGCAACATCAACTCCAGTAATAGTTCCATGAATTTGAGTACCGTTCTTCAGCTCAATGGTGACAGTCTCGTGACTAAGTTTCATAAGAAATCTAAAAAATAAAGAACAATGCAATCATTAAATAAAACTAATAGAAAACTTTAATGTCGGTGTGATGAAATTTGGTATACATGTTCATGGGATTGGGGGAAGTAATCCTGTTAAGTTTGGTAAAAATAGAATGGGGTGTTATATCTTTTTTTTTTTTTTTTTTTCTTCATGTATTATACATCTGTCAAACAACATTTAGTACATTTTATAATAGTGATTAAGGAATAAAATTAATTTTCAAAAGAACAATTTCTTTAAATTATTTGTCAACTAAATAAAAAAAAAATATACTGTACATGATAATATGCATCCACTCCAAGCAGCTAATACTTACGGCTGCCCCACTCTTCATGAGATACCGTAACGTTCACTGCTAGAAATATAGCATAATCATCTTACATTACATTTGAAAGTGGTGTTTATAATTTATTTCTACTTATGATTAGTTTAATGATCTACTGGTCTGATCCTCTTAAGACGCCGTCTGGTTGTCAGTTCCACAATGGGTAAGTTGTTTATCTCAATGTTTGAGTGAGCTAAAATTCGATGATGATGCTTTGTGCTTACTGCCACTATTTCCTCTTTAATAGTGGGTGTTTTAAGATCTCTGTGTAAGTCTGCGTTGGAAATGTACCAGTCTGCTCCTGATATCTGCCGAAGAATTTTTGATTGCTGCCGTTGGATAATATTTACATTTGATAGTTTTGATGTACCCCATATCTGTAGACCATATGTCCAAATAGGTTTTATTACGCATTTATATAATAATAGTTTGTTGTACATCGATAGCTTAGTGTTTTTTTTCATAAGCCAGTACATTTGTCGGTACTTTTCTTTTATTTGATTTTGTTTTTTCTTAATATGTAGCTTCCAAGTCAGTTTACTGTCTAGATGAATTCCTAAATACATTGCCGATTTTTCGATAGGTATGTCAAGATTATTTATTTTTAGAGGAATGGGCAAGAAAGCGCGTCTAGTTGTAAAAATTACTTGAGTTGTTTTATTTTCATAATTTTGATTGCCCACTTATTGAACCAGGTAATGGTTGTATCTAGTATTCTTTGAAGATTTTCGGAAGCAATTGTTAAATCTTTATGAGCATAAAATAAGATTGTATCATCTGCAAAAGTTGCAATCATAGAACATAATTCGTCCGGTTGAGGTATATCATGTGTATAGAGTACATATAGAAGAGGTCCTAGTACACTCCCTTGAGGGATGCCTGCCTTTATATGCCTTATTGAAGATATAGCATCTTTGAACTTTACATAAAAGTGCCTATCTGATATGTAACTTTTTAGTAATACATAAAAATCATAAGGGAGAAGGGATCTTAGTTTATATAAGAGTCCCTTATGCCATACTTTGTCAAAAGCCTTTTCAACATCTAAAAAAATACCTACACAGTATTTCTTATTTTCAAAGTCTGTAGAAATTTTATTCACAACTCTATGTATTTGTTCAATAGTTGAATGGCGTTTTCTAAATCCGAATTGATGATCGGGTATAATATAATTGTTGTCAAGTATGGATTGTAGCCTATTTTGAAATAAACGTTCAAAAACTTTAGACAAAATGGGCAAAAGACTTATGGGTCTATAAGACGCTGGACAAGTAGCATCTTTGCCAGGTTTCGGTATTGCTATGATCTCGGCCACTTTCCATGTCTTAGGAAAATATTTTAGTCTTATCACAGCGTTAAATAAATTTCGGATGTAGCATAGAGCATTCAAAGGAAGTTCTTTGAGCAGTCGTCCTGTTATCATATCGTAACCGGGTGATTTTTTTACTTTTGTTTTGTCAATAATATTTTTTATCTCTTTGACAGTTACATATCGAATTGAAATATTACTGACTGAACTGCTTGAAATTTCAGGTGCGAGAACGCAGTTTTGAGGGTCGTTAGTAAAAACTTCTTCATAAAAGCCAGCTAAAACCGAAGCCTTGTCAAGTTCTGTTTTTGCCCAAGTACCATCTTCCTTTTTCAATGGAGGATTGTGATTTGTAGTTGTGTTTAATTGTTTAGTGACCCTCCATATATCTGCAGCTTATATTTGAAATCAGTTCCGAACGCGTAATTTGGATAAATTGGACAATGAACAATAATTTTGTAGACATAGGCAACTATGAACGACTGAACGCAATCGGATCATATCTTTGATTTGGCTCGAACTAGCGCGTATGCAGTATGCAATAACCTGTTGCAGTTCTTTGATATTTCCCTTCTACCTATTTCGGTGGGCACCGACTTTAAACACACCAGTAGGTCGCACATATAATAATATATTTGTATTTTGAATTAAATAGATCATTCAGTTATTTTTCGTTATTTAATAAATATTCTCCCTACATTTTTTTTCTGACTTTTGGTTGTGTCAGATAAGATAGAATCTATATTACGTATTATTAAAGAGGATTAAATAAACTTAGTTTGGATATATGTATTATCATCATTGGCATGCTACAGCGGCGATTAGTTCTCGGAGATTAAAAAACAATCAATTTTCATGGGTAAAGTAGTTAATGTAGACCAGACTTGGCACTTGGTATCTACTCGCACACTGTCATCGCATTTTCAAATATCACTGCTATTTACAGACTGTGATAGTTAAACAATTTTTCAATAATAGTGAAAAATAGCCATGACAAAAAATCGCTCATCACTATTTCAAACTGTGTTAGTGATGTAAAAAAAAGATGTTTTTACTTTAGAATTGTTAACGTATCGGAAAATGCGAAAGATTGACATATTGATGGATTATGGCAAAAATGGTTTATGCATTAAGGTCAAACTTGATGAATAGAATCTACCAAGGTTTCTTAATGACAATGTTTCAATAACTATAAGAAATAAATTTGGGAATACATAAAAAGGGTGTTGTATTGTCCACTTTACTTAGCAATTGATGTTACAAATATATTTTTAATACCATTTGAATAGATTTTTTCGTATGGAAATAAAAAAAAACCTACTTTCGGTCAGATGATGTTTATACGTTTGTTGGCGCTGAATCTGATTAAAAAGTCCATCACCTGATTCATTAGAAACGAAAGGACGTATTGCCCTACGCTCCGTTGCAGCCGAATGTTTATTCTTGTGAAAATGTGTAAAGATCATAAAAATAAATACAGCAGCGAATAAAATTGTGCTACGCAAAATTTATGCTAAATTTATGAAACAAAAAACTATATATAAATATACATTAAGAAACCAAAGGTCAAAGTGAAGAATAGCTTAATTCGCGCATACAACAAAAACTCATGAGATGAATTCTTCACTGAGTGTTAAAAAAAAACAATGGTTACTTCACCATCCGCTCACCAAATGTAAAAAAGAATAACAACAACTGAACTCTCCATATACAACAATAGATTCTACTAGTACAAGATCGTGGCCCACTCTCTCCTTGCTACTAACGGCAATGATCTAAGCGCCGGTCCATTTTGGATAGCCCAATGCGACACTTCATGCTCCCACCCTATGTCTACCAGCAGTATGCACACTGTCTAATATAAACAGTATTACAGTTCTGTATATACATAAGCGGTGGACGACGAACTAGTCCCTACGAACGGAATAGAAAAAAACAACCAAAACACGAACTAATGTCAAAAATATAAAGGCAAGCGCGAAAATCAACAAACAGCCACCACTGTTCAAAAAATCTCAGACATAGAAGATATAAAAACGATACTGAATAGGTCATTTATATTATAATCATACCCAAAATTGTAGCAAGTAATTGGTAAGAAGTATACAACAACCCGACTGGAACAAAATAATTAACAAATTGAACAACTACTGGTGTAAGCAAGAACTAAATGAGAATTATAACACTATAACATGGCAATGAATAGAAGATACTGCACACGGACATAAATAAATGAATCTTAACAACTAGAATTGATATAGATCAAAAATGGTTATCCGAAATGAAAAATGATAAAGCGAACCCAAAGATGACTATGATTCAAATATATATCCAATGATACCCCGCTTAACATAGTTCATGGGCTTTTACTTTTTCCTTTTTCATAATACGGCTTCTGTTTGTTATACAAATAGACAGACACATTATATACAGATTCTACAGGACAATAACATGGACATAGCATTTTACATCGGAATCGAACTGAACAGCTAAACATTCATTTAAAATAACAAACTTTATCAAAGATTATATCTACCACACTTCTTTGGCACTCTCGGAGACAGATATATTGTTGCTAAATACGCACAATGACGAACTGGCCTAACACAAAATGCAAAAAATTAAAAGTATGTATACACTTAAGCACGGGAGAACCAACATTAACATAATAAAAAAGACCTCCACATAAAGTCAAGATTCGAATTATATTTTGACCACACACCAACCGAGATAAAATATATGTTAATATCACAACACGTACAAGCTCCTTCTCAAGACTGACAGGGATGCCTTTTGCGAAACACTTAAATTTATATCGTAACATACATATACCTAGCTACTATCCAGAAAATTTGGAAAGTTCAATAATATATTTAAATGACATTATTAACGAGGCTGCTTTCAAATCAACTCCCTTATTTAACCAAATCATTAACTCATTACAACTTACACCACCATTTATACCGACGCCAGAAAGAACAGAAAAGAAATCTTCGCAAATTATGGCAAGCGACATAATCACCAGACATAAAGAAAAAACTCAACTCAAGACAGCGAAGGAACTAAAAGAAGCTTCACAAAAACTTAAAAACATGTCAGTCAAAAGTCATTTCTGAAAGAAGTCACTCGCTATGGAGAGCAACAAGAAACCTAACCAATTTAGTTATCAATCGACCTCCAATAAATAAGATAAATGGTACCATATTCAACAATTCGAACAGCTGTACTGATAATCCGCACCAAAGCTCCCGAGAATTCCAGCAATATCAAATAAAAGAAGTAAGAAAATAAGTCGGGCATAAAATACTCTAAGAGGCCATATACCAGATCAGGATCTAAATCCTTTGGCAACCAACACATCAAATTTTTCCCTAGCTTATGCATCAAGCAATGCAAAACACAAAGGTAGGAAGTTAATAGCAAAAATAGTACTGACAAAAAGCATTTTCATCCTTCCAAATTTAAAAATAAACTCGCAAAACTCCGGCAAAGTCCTAGTCGAATGCATAAAGAACAAAGTCTCTCTTACCGTTTCCGAGATACTTTCGTTCATACAGACGGGCAGACGGACATGGCTATATCGACTCCTCTATCACTCCTGACCATAATGGGGGTAACTTTGGGGTGTCTCCGACCATTATTTCTACCTGTTACATACGTTTGCACAAAACCAATACGCTCTTGTACCTTCGGTACAAGGCCTAAAAATTACAGCCCAATTTATGTCTAATATTTAATTCAGTGTTAAAAATGCAACACTTTCCACAATTGTGGAAAATATCGGTTATTATACCAATAACAAAACCAGACAAATATGCTACACAATCATCATCCTTTAGACCAATTAGCACTCAACCAATATCCAAAATATTGGAAAAAACTATTACTCGTTGGTCTTGAACCAATCCTAGGACATCAACATTCGGCTTTCCACACGATCTAGAAAGTTCATAGAGTAACGAATAAAATAACAAATGATCTTCAAGGTAAAAAGTTTTGTAAACGTTGAAAAATGTTACGAAAACCATTCCATACATAATACAGTAAAAAAAAACTATTTAACCCATTCCCGACCACTATACCCGCTTGTGTACAGAAAATTGTTAATTTTTGATAAATTGTATTTCTAAACAAAATTACTCAATTCGTTGAAGCAGTGTGATCATACACAGTGTACTGAATATATATGTATGTACATGCAAAATAAGTAGCGTTTACATACTTGTATGACGGCAATCACTATCACGCCTTGTTTTCTCTGCAAAATTATCGTGTTTTTGGCTCATCAGCGTGCATTTAACTGAGTGTAATAAAAGCAGTTCACTTGATTTGCAAAATAAAAGACTGTATTTTTTAAATTTTATAAAGATTAATTAAATAAAAATATTTTTGGCACACAAGATGATTTTAAAAGAGTTAAGTTAAAGATGATGTAAATAATTAGTACTCAAAAAATTTCTTTGTGACAATAAAAAATGGTATTTTTAATAACCTAAAAAAAAAAAAATGAAAAACGAAAACACAGTTTCAGATGCGGGCGTTAAGCACAAAGAAAGTAATGCTACTTGTCTTTATTTATGCGTTGGCTATGTTCGTGTTTAAGACACAAACGACCGTCCGGTAATCAATTTTACTATATTCCAAAAAGTTCAGACGGACTCTTCTTGTATCATTTTCAGCCGTTGTAAGCGCAAAGGATGAAATTCTATTTTTAGGTTAACTTGTTTTTTATGCGTCAGATAGGCTCGTGGCAGACGAAGTTAAACTTCAAGTATACAAAAAAGAAATATATCAATTCGCGCTAATTGCTAAAGAAAACCATTCTCTTGAAACAAATGTTGAAAAAAAAGGTATAAAACAAAAAAAATCGTCTGAAAAAGTGTCCATAGATTTCTTGCAATATATTAGCAAAGAATCAATGACATTTCGTAATCTCCTTATATGCAACAGACAACAAAAATATTCGGAAGACGCAAAATCTCTCTCGCAAAAATAGTTTTTGGATTTTTAAGACAAAGGTTCTTAGAGCTGCAAGTAAAAGGACACACTCAAATGGTGGTGTCAACGGATGAAAGGTCGCTTAAAAGAGAGATCCGATACAACTAGCTCACATACGCGAAACAGTAGAATTGGAAAGTAAGTTGGCTTGTTCATTCTCAGATCAACATTTTAAAATTTTATAAGTACATATTGTATAAGTTTATAAGTTTTTCTTATGACAAAGCGATTTTACCAAGATAAGCTATATAATACCTTTGCTCTTTGAAGGCAAAAATGCGGCAAGAATAGTAATCCTTCAATCGCTGAGCGTTACAAATAAGCTTAAAAATATAATGACCTGGAAGATAATTCAGTCGAAAAGCAAATAACAAAACAAATAACATATATTCTCTCTACGGATTAACTAACACCAATTACACCTGGAGAATAGAATGAAACAGAATCAATATTTGACTATTTCAATAAAATTTAATGCTCTCATTAATTTTTGGATGACTTTATTAGTTTCGATAAAATAAAACCCAAATTGAATTACTTTTTAACTTCATTGGTTGTTTTTTTTATTCTCTAATGAAAGATTGTAAAAAATTTACACAACAATAAAAACAAACAACTAAAATCCTTAAAAACTTCAAATAAAGGCGATCATAAAACAACTATGTCACCCGGCAACTGACTGAGGAGTTGCTACATATATTTCTAGCCTGAGCAACAAAACATTTTCCCAGATGCAAATGACGAATTCAATCGTGAACGCAGTTCGCTCACCGACGAATTTCGTGAAGGTCGTCCTAAATCGGTCGTTGTGCCAAAAAACATCGATGCTGTGTGTTAAATGATAGAGCATCATGTGACAAACCGTGAGATTGAGACATCCCTGGGCATTAGCATGACTAGCAAACATACAATACTACATGCACATTTGGTCATCAGAAAGATTTGTTTACGTGGATACCGCGTAATATGACAATCGCTCAAAAGAAGTCTCGTGCCGATTACTGCAAGCAAATGCTGAAGAAATACATGCGAGGTGCGCAAAAGCCGTCTACTTAACCGTGACAGGTGACGAATCGTCTTTCAAGACGAGCGAAATAAAACAAAAGTTACTGGCTCGCGCAGCATATCGAATCAAATGATCGCATGTTTCTTCTCGAAATCCGGACATGTTGCGACCGTGCCGCTTGTAGAAAGAAGGACGGTCAATTCTGAATAGCATGCAACCATTTGTTTGCCTGAAGTGTTCGATGAACTGAGTAAAACCAACCAACGAAGACGAATTATACTTTATTACGATAATGCGAGCTCTTATACTTCGGCTGTAACAAATGATTTTTTGGACGCTCAACACATCGAATTGATGGGTCATCCGGCGTACAGTCCTGACTTGGCACCAAATGACTTATTCCTGTTCCCTCACATCAAAAATAAACTGCGCAGACAGCGGTTTTCAACGATGCCTTCAAAACGCATGTTTTGGAGTGACAAAATAGCTTATCAAAATGGTTCGGGTGAATGCAAAAGTATATCAATCTAAATGGTGGATATTTTGAAAAACAATAAAGCGATTATTTATCATAAATTACCGTTTTTATGGTTCGGCTAAAAATATTTGTGCAATGAAATCAATAGCAGATTAATTAACTACCAGCAACTGTAACATTATAAAATGGTAATGAATTCCAATGCACAGACAGGGAGAACGTATGAATGGAAGCTAATCAACTTTAAATCGATATAGATCAATGAATGGCAGCTAATCAACTTTAAATCGATATAGATCAATAACGGCCATTCGAATTTAAAAATTATGATTTTCAAATGCATTTCCATCGATACCCGATACGATATAGTTGGTCGAGATTAACTTTTTTCACAATTTGTTGTCTGGTTGTCGTCAAATTGAATTTTGATTACTGTCTTTGTGATAATTGCGAAATTTAAACAAATAGATTGTCGTATTAATCTTCAAAAGCGGTCCTCGAGTTTGGTTTCTAGAGTGGAAAGAAAGAACAAACCTACATACATAGACAGGTTAACACATTTTGTCTGCAGTCTGGTAAATAAACAAAAAATTAAAAACAAATTTTGGTAAATTCTTAACAAATTATTTGTATATATCAGGGTAGCTTAGTTCTCACACTCAAAAAACGTACCTTTGTGGTTCGGCTAGTGACAATATATCCATTTTAACATAGCATACCAAAGAGATGGTATGTGTCTAAGTATGTATTTATCTATCTATCTGGCTCTCTATCTCGTATGTCCTCTGTAAATGCAATACTGGGCAGCTAGTTACTGAATACTGAATGACAAATAAACGTTAAAAATGTATATCAACTAAATTGCTTTTGGTATTTTATATCAATAAACGAAATCAAGAAAGTACGAAACATTATACTTTGAACAGATTACTTCATAGAGCCTCTTGTTTTATTCGGAAGGATGCAAGGTATACCATATTTGGTGTTTGTAGCTTAATTACCAAAAACAAGTTTGTTTTCATAAAAAAAAACTCAAAGTCTTGTATGGGATACCCCTTTTTTATTGGTACGATCTAAACTATGAAAATGGTTCATGTTTGGATAGTGCATTCAATACTAGTTATTTGAAGATATCTGTAAAAATTGGGTAATTGGGTACTATGTTTGTATAAATATATCATGTAATAGCAATATAAGGCATTATTCTTAATGTGATACACCAAAAAATGTATTTAGATAAACGTCAATATTTTGATTTAAAAAATATTGTTTTTTTTTAAACCTTTTTTATTTAGAGAACACTTGACTCTAGCGTTGTTTCCTTTGCTTTTAGTTAGATTGTGTACAGTAGGATAATAAGAAGTGTGATAGCAATTTTTCCAATATTTTTAATCCATTACAACTATCTTTTAGACCCACTTTATATTCTCGAATGAATTTATCTTTATTATTTCTTGATTGAATTTATGTGATTGCGTATGTGGTCATATCGATGGGATATAACATGTCCTGTATTTTCTGAACACATCAAATAAATTGTTGTGGTACCTAAGGTTCTCTTGAAACTATGAAAATTCCATATTCTAACACACTAGCAACAGTGTATAAAGATGTATCTAGCAGTGTATAAAGATGTATCTAGCAGTGCATACCTATTTGTGTTCAACAAATTAATAAGTTGTATTTTTATAGGAACATTTGTAGAACAGCTCACACACACGTACACACAGTCGGATCACTTCCCACTTAACACACAAGCGAATGTTCGCTTTAAACGAAAGTAAATCGAAAGTCAGTTTTTCGATTTTCGTTCGATTCAAGCGAACCGCGCGAAGGGTTCTCATTCTCTCTCGCGGAATTGTAACAGGCATAGAATATAAAAGAGTATTTGACGTTTGATGTCGTTAAACGCTTAGAATTGATACGGTAAAAGTCTTAATTTTTTTTTTTGCAATCAGCTGCAGCGCGTTCTTTTATAATATTTTCGTAACAAAATCATTTTTATTATATGTATATATTAATTTTTTTTTTTCATTTGATTTTCATAAATATTTATTATTTTATGTGAGAGTCATTGTTATAAAGTAATTATCCAAAGAGTCGTGTTGTGTATGTGTTGATTGTTTTAGTGTAAAAATTAAAAAATGCCAAACAAAAGGAAGCACCGGCATGATCGGATATAAAAAGTAGCTTCCAATGCACCAAACAAAATTAAACTAAATGATTCTCAATCAGGAAGTTCATAAATTAAATAATGTTTTAAATTTAGTTTTAACAAACATTATATAAGTTAACACAATGCTCTAAAACAGTGCGATCTACATATTATTCTACCACCTCTTGCACTGATCGATAATCAAACGGTTTCTTGGCTTCGGTAAGAGAGCGACCGAATTGTCGCGCAGCGAGTATGGCTTGGTTAACGATATCATTCTCTTGTTAAGTTAGTTGTAATCTGACTCCGGCTGGCGTACATCGTATCCCGTACGTTTAATTAATAACCTCTCGTGCAGCCACGTGCCGGTATATCCATAATTATATTAATACTAATAAAAGGATATTATTTGTAATTACGAATATTAAACAAAGTGTTTAATTAATTGAATAAATCATATTAATATTCATAACTGACGCCGAACGTAAAAAGCAAAGTTAAAGCTACCAACAACAAAATATAAAATATAAAAATTAAAGCTGTAGCGACACACGTGAGAGAAGAGAAAGAAGTAACAGATGAACTGCGGCGAGGGACTCACAGAAAGACTGCGGCGAGGGACAAAAACGAAGCAAAATCGAAATAGCCTAACAAAAAATGAATCTTGTAAGTGATTGGCCTATGATATAGCAACAACAGTGAAATGAATGCAGAACAAGTAAAGGCGGTTGTTGACGCTGCCGTATCTGCTGCCTTGGCTGCGCATGCGGTCCAGCTTAGAACGGAATTTGAGGAACAGATTTCATCATTGAAAGCCAAGTTGAGAGATTCGCACATTGCATTACCAGAGGTCCGAGTTTGTAGAGACGCACAAATATTAGCGAGTGTTAAATATGACGAACCCCTTGATGCAGTTAAGTGCTTACATGACTTCTTAGGTAGCCAGGAGACATACGTCTCTTGGAGGCAGGCGGCAAATGCCGCATATAAAGTTTTCAAGCCGTATGATGACAGCTCCCGTCATTACCAGGCTATGATTATCATAAGAAGTAAAGTGAGAGGCCCAGCGGATGCTGTGTTAGCATCATTCAATACTGCGCTAAATTTTGACGCGATTATAAGTCGGTAAGACTTTACATATAGCGATAAACGCCCGATCCATATCATAGAACAAGAACTAGGTATACTTAGGCAGGGTAATTTAGCATTACTACACTACTATGATGAGGTAGAAAAAAAACTGGCCTTACTGACGAATAAGGCCAACATGACGTATGACACTGCCCTGGCAAGGGGTATGTGTAACAAATTCAGAGGAGACGCCCTAAGAGTGTTCATCTCCGGTTTAAAGCGCAGCCTAACGGATGTGTTGTTCGCGTCAAATACTCCTGACTTACCATCGGCACTTGCTTTAGCGCAAGAGGTCGAAGCGAATCACCAAAGGTATTCGTTCGCGGCAAATTATGCCAGAAGTGTAGAAGAAAAGACACAGAAATCTGAGCATCGCCCTCACAGTCACCAACAGTCGAAATGACTGGTCCAGTCGGGACAGGGTAAAAGCCCTTTCTTTAACAGGCAACAGCGGTTCCAGAATCAGGAAGCCACAGCAGTACAGCCAATGGAGGAGGACACATCCTCAATGTATAGGCAGTCCAATATGTACCAGAGACCTCAGAACGCTGAGATAAATGGTGCAAATGCACCACACGGGTACAAAGGACCAACACTTCCGATCGTTTTACCGGTCCTAGGAGGCAGAGACTGAACCACATTGCTCATGATTCTGCAGTGCAGAATGCCTTTTCATACGACGAAGTAGCCAATGCGGCTATGACCGAGTTTGAAGATGAGGTCGATGAAAGTGAAGGCCTCAATTATTTAGGGGAATCTCCCTGCTGCCGTACATCCAGCGGCAAGTAGGGGGCATGAACAAAAAGTTTTTGATCGACACTGGGGCCTCGAAAAATTACATAAAACCTTGTAATCAGCTAATGAATGTGGTCCCTGTCGACAACCCTTTTACTGTGCATTCTGTCCATGGTTTCAATTCCATACGGAAAAAGTGTCTGTTGACTATCTTCGGCGCAAAAGCGCCATTTTTCATTTTTGACAGCCTCTCAACGTTTGACGGGATTATCGGCCTTGATTTGCTAACGCAGGTAGGGGCGATTATAAGTCTCAAGTCAGGCGAAATTAAAATAGGTTCAGAATCGGAGCCAATAAAATTCATTAGATGTACTGATGTCAACTTTACAAAAGTAGATAACATTGATGCTTCCCCCGCATGTAAAGCCGCATTTATCAGGATGCTAAAACGAAACGCTAAATCATTCGCAGACGTCAATGGTTCGCATCCGTACAATACGTCCGTTGTTTCCACAATTCGGACGACAACAAATGAGCCAATTTATGCCAAATTGTATTGGGTGTTGCCGACTTCGTTGCATTAGAGGTAAAAAATCTGTTGGCAAGCGGCATCATCCGAAAATCTAGGTCTCCCTACTATAACCCGTTATGGGTGGTTGATAAGAAGGGCACAAATGCATCCGGGAATAAAAAAAAGCGCATGGTGATAGATTTTCGTAAACTCAACGAAAGGACTATCGCAGACAGATACCCTATGCCAAATATTTCAGTAATTCTGGCAAACTTAGGAAAAAGCCAGTATTTTACGACGCTTGATCTAAAATCTGGCTACCATCCAATCGCTGTGACAGAATCAGACAACGAAAAAACGTAATTTTCCGTTAACGGTGGAAAATACGAATTTTGTAGACTTCCATTTGGTTTGAAAAATGTAGGCAGCATTTTTCAAAGGGCAATAAACGACGTCCTGCGTGAGCAAATCGGCAAGACCTGCTATGTCTATGTCGATGACGTCATTGTTTTTTCTCAGAGTGAAGAGGAGCATGTTAAGCATGTTGAATGGGTTTTAAAAAGCCTTCACAGCGCAAACATGCGGGTAGCTCAAGAGAAGTCTCAATTTTTAAAAAAAAAAAGTGTTGAGTACCTCGGGTTTATAGTGACTAAGGATGGAGCTAGAACCGACCCCGAAAAGATGAAGGCCATTCAAGAACATCCCGAACCAAAAAATTTATTTGCTGTCAGATCTTTTCTAGGACTCGGTAGTGCTTTGTAAAGGATTTCGCATCAATTTCACGTCCCCTGACTAATATCCTTAAGGGAGAAAATGGATCTGTTAGCAAGTATAGATCTAGAAGCATTCCTGTTAAACTTGACGAAAAACAGGTTCATGCTTTCGAAAAGATGAAAAATATTTTAGTATCGGAAGACGTTATGCTTAGATATCCTGACTATAAGAAACCCTTTGACTTGACAACGGATGCTTCTGACTACGGCATCGGAGCAGTTCTCTCACAAAACGGTCGTCCGATAACGTTGATATCTACGACGTTAAATGACAGAGGCGCTCCCGCTCCGAATGAGAGGGAGCTCTTGGCGATAGTGTGGTCTCTGGGAAAACTTCACCATTACCTTTACCACAAACCTTTGACTTTTGAAATTTCGAACAAGAATCCAAATAAAACGCTCTGGCGTTGGAAGACGTTTGTGAGTGAATCAAATGTCACACTCCTATATAAGCCCGGTAAGGAAAACCTTGTCGCTGATGCCTTGTCGCGGCAAGCTGTTAATGCGTTGGAGTCTCAGGAAGTCGAGACAAACGCGGCAACAGTCCATAGCGAGCAGTCACTGACGTACACTGAGACCTCTGACCGACCTATTAATTGCTATCAAAATCAAATAATTTTAGAGGAAGCTCATTTTGCATTAAGGCGAGAATTCATTTTATTCGGCAAAAAAATGCGTCATGTCATACACTTTACAGATAGAACAGCTTTGCTTAATGAAGTGAAAGCGATAGTAAAACCGGAAGTGGTTAATGCAATTGTCTGCAAGCTGCCTACTTTAGCCAGCATTCAGCATAATCTAGTGACGAGCTTTCCGGCCACTTTTGGTACTGCAAAAACTTGGTTGCGGATGTTTTTAACAAAAATGAGAGGGTCGAAATCGTTACGCTGGAACATAATCGCGCCCACAGGGCCGCGCTGGAAAACGTATAACAGATCATGTCCGACTACTATTTTCCACAAATGACCAAGCTTGCCAAAGAAGTTGTGTTAAACTGCAAAACGTGTACTAAAGCTAAATACGACAGACACCCGACAACACAGATGCTCGGTGAGACGCCAATTCCTTCGTGTACAGGAGAAATGTTGCATATCGACATTTTTTCCACGGACAGGAAATATTTCTTGACTTTCGTGGACAAATTCTCCAAATTTGCAGTAGTTCTGCCAATTGCTTCACGCACTATTGAGGACGTTAAAATACCTCTCACCCAATTAATGAACATTTTCCCCTATGCGAGATCAGTTATCTGTGACAACGAAGCAGCGTTCAACTCAGAGACAATAAAGTCATTTTTATTGAATCGCTGCGGTGTCGACATAGTAAATGTGCCCCCTCTTCACAGCACCTCAAATGGACAGGTTGAGCGCTTTCACAGCACCCTTTTAGAAATCGCCAGGTGTTTGAAGGTTGAGAGAGGGATCACTAACACGGTTGACCTCATTCTCCAGGCCACGGTCGAGTACAACCGAACCTTGCATTCGGTCACGAAGAGGAAAACCTTCGATATCCTCCATGCTGAAGTTTCTGGGGCCCGCGAGGGTGCCAGGTGCTGGAGGTGCTCCAGCTAGAGAGAATCTATAAAAACAGGACGAATAGGATCTTTGAGGTTGGTGAAAAGGTAATGGTAAAGACCAATAGGAGGTCAGGGAATAAACTATCACCTCTGTATGTGGAGGAGAGGGTCTAGGCAGACCTGGGGACCACGGTCTTAATTACAGGGAGGGTGGTCCATAAGGACAACTTACGATAAGTCCTCTCTTTACAATATCTTTAATTTGTCTTATTAAAAACACAGCTTAAAAAAAGGGTAAAGGGAATCCTCAGAGAAGTTTAAAGTGTCCAGATGGACATCACACTTTTGTTTAAAATCCTTTTAACAGGAATGGAGCAAGGACTTTGGAGGTTAAGAGCTTGACGCTGCTCGAACATTTTGGTTAAAATAGAGATTATAATCCTGCCATCAATAATGATGGAGAACTAAAACCCGTTCTAGGCCATTCGCAACGTAGCTATTGTAGAAATAAGGAAAATGTTTAGCGTTAAGATTTATCCATAAATACATTTTAGAAATAGAATAAGAGCCATACTTCGGCTCGGAAACAACAACGGCCTTAAGAACGGATTTATCGCATGTACGACGACTATCGGCCTCGCCCCCTTCTGCCAGTACATGACGGGAGGATGATAGGCAAGACAGGTTAACTTTACACTTGCCAACACAAGGACGGCCTCAACTCAAAAGTGGGGGAGTAGTTAACACAATGCTCTAAAACAGTGCGATCTACATATTATTCTACCACCTCTCGCACTGATCGATTATCAAACGGTTTCTTGGCTTCGGTAAGTGAGCGACCGAATTGTCGCGCAGCGAGTATGGCTTGGTTAACGATATCTTTCTCTTGTTAAGTTAGTTGTAATCTGACTCCGGCTGGCGTACATCGTATCCAGTACGTTTAATTAATAACCGCTCGTGCAACCACGTGCCGGTATAACCATAATTATATTAATACTAATAAAAGGATATTATTTGTAATTAAGAATATAATAAAGTGTTAAATTAATTGAATAAATCATAATAATATTCATAACTTATATACATATTTTAAATTATTTTATTTTATAAAAAATATGAATAGGAACAAATGAAAATGAAAATCGCTTAACCTTCGCTTTAACATTCGAGTTCGATATCACGAGCGAACCTTCGCGTACGATAGTTCGCCTGTTATAAAATAAGCGACTGATGAATTGTAAAATGCATACAGACGACATTCATACGTACATCAAAATCAAAAAGGTGGGGAAATGATCACAAAAAATCAAATTTGGTTTGATTTTCGACGCTTTGATCGTGATCAAAGAGAAATCATATCTGTGTAGACACATACTCAGTCTGTCAGCTACAAGCGTCTTCTACCCCCACACCAGCAAAATTCATTTATAACGAAGTTTTTGCATTAATAGTATGAGCAGCGCAACAGCAAAAATATAAAGTTTTTAGAAATGTGCGTAATTAGAAGAAGAGCTCGTGGTAGACCCAATAAAATATTTACATACATACATATTTTCTTAATCAGCAGCTTCAGTCGATTCGGTATTCTTTTGTCAGTCCGTCGTTCGAAGGTGCGAACGTTATCTCAGACACTTTATTTATATGAAGCATTTTATACGAATCATCCCTTCAAAAAAAAAACCTTCGGATTTAACTATAGACTACCCCTAAATGTGAGATGTCATATTCATTAATATAAATGTGAAGCGTTCTTTCACAAAAAGCCTCCGTGTCGAGTAGAATTATGTAAGAATTAATGGGTAATACAAAATTGCAAAAATTGTGGAAAAGAGGTGGTTTAAACGGGGCTGTACCAAAAAAATAAGCGTGACAAGTTCACTTCTATAATTTATTTGAGTGCAACCAAAAAAAGTTTAGCTAGTAGACAAAAATATGTCTGTCGACACCGCGCATAAATCGGTGGAAACGCTATAATTGTAAAAAATTAAATAAAATGCATGGAACTTGACGGATTTAAAACAGACCACATCCAAGCGACCTCTTTTGCCATTGCAGATGCAAACAGGTGCCAATAGAATAACTAGACTTTTTAAAATCGTTAGAAAATCTATACTTAGCACGTGATTTTAACGCTAAGAACGCAATATGGGGATCTAGATTGACAAATGCCAAGGGAAGGCAACTACTTGACGCTATTATACAAAACAACCGCCTATTTCTAAGCACAGGAGAACCAACATATTGGCCAAGCGATCTCAAAAAACTACCAGATTTAATTGATTTTTGCATATTTAAAAACATTCGCCCCACAAATGTAAAAATCACAACATGTCTAGAATTGTCATCGGATCGTTCGCCACTCCTCTTGACACTCCTCGGTAAGCCAAATAATATAATAACTACAAATCTGCATAATCACAAAACGGACTGGAACATGTTTCGACAAATATTAATAAGAAACATGAATATCGACGTATTACTCACATCAACTACTGAAATTGACTCAGCAATAGTACATCTGAACGACAGTATTGTTATGGCTGCCACACAATTGACGAACCACATAAAAGAAAAAATTATACAAAAAAGAAGACTAAGGAAAAAAAGGCAAACCACTAGACGTCCTAGAGATAAAGCTATATTAAATAAAGCAACGTATGAACTAAAAATATTATTGCAACAAGACAAGGACAAACAGCTTAAAAAATATTTGACAAACCTTGGTACAAATATAGCAACAAACTATTCCCTATAGAAAGCCACGAAAAAATTTAACAATGCTATAATTCATATGCCCCCAATTAAGAAGCAAAATAACACGTGGGCAAGAACAAACAAGGAGAAAGCGGATATTTTGGCACAACACTTTAAAAATACATTTACTAACAACATGGACAACCTAAATATCGAGGTCAATTATACGCTTCAGAATGAAAACAGCGCCATATAAAGGACAACGATAACCGAAATAAAACATCATATAACTAAATTAAATTTCAAGAAAACGCCTAGATATGACCAGATCAGTGGAAAACTTTTAATAGAAATTCCAGATATTACTATAGCATACATACGTAGTATTTTGTATGCCATACTTAAACTACAATACTTTCCAGTTCTCTCGAAAGTTGCACAGATAACACCTATTCCCAAGCCGAATAAAGATGCGACAAAGACGGGCTCCAAAAACCTATCAGCCTATCAAAGATATTTAAAAAAAAATAATCTATACTCGACTAGAGCCAATCTTGACACAAAATAACACCATACCAAGCCATCAGTTTGGTTTCAGACGACGCCACTCAAAGTTTTATGGTTTCCGACAAAAATTAAAAAATTGCTACAAACACACTACAAGATATTATAAAATATACAATGATATGGTTCGAAAAATGGAGAAGTGAAGTTAACAAAGAAAAAACGGTTCAAGTGGTATATACAAATAGGGAATCTAATAAATACCCACTTAAATTTAAGGACGACAAAATCAAAATTCAAAACAATGCAAAATATCTTGGAATAACGATAGATGATAAATTTATATGAAAACAAAATATAAAAAACAAACGAAATGAAGTCAAAAATAAATTTCGACAACTGGCTTCTAGGGAAAAACTCTTAATTATCATTATATAATAAAAACCAAAAATATAATGCAATTATAATGCCGATATGGAAATACGGGATAGAGATTTGGGGAACAGCAAGCAGAACGAAATTACAAATTATTCAAAGGACTCAGTCAAAAATGCTAAGAATAATTACGAAAGCTGATTGGTATGTAGCTAACAGGGACATTCATCATGACCTAGGAAACCATTAAGAAATGCAGTCAATTCCACATCAAACGATTGATAACGCATGAAAATTCACATATGCGTCAATAGAGCAATAGAGACCCAAAATCGTAGACGACTTAACCGATTTATTTCGATATTTTAATTTAATTTTAATTCAATCTGCGCTAATAATTGTTCAATATTATTTATAATTAATTAACGTTTCTTATTATTAATATATATATGGTCCTAGAACACTGGTTAGGGAGTTATTGGAAATAAAAAAAAAAAAATACTGATGATACTGAAGACGATCCTCGAAGAGGGTCGAATTAGAAAAAAGAAAAGAAAAATTAAAAACTTTTTTGTTTTTATTTTGATTGGACCTTGAGCCTGCAAAACCTACCTAATACATATAAAGGTCTCCAAAAATCATCAGTATCATTACACGGAAGGCACGCCGTTTCACATAACTGCATTAACATGTTATACTCACAACTTAAACAAAAATACCACAAGAATACTCTACATACACTTAACAATTACAAAGCAACTCTACGTAAGATAACTAGACTTAAGTCTAATATTAAGTATTTACTAAGCTGTAGAAAAGGGAGTCTTATACCTAGGTTTCTAATTGACACTTCAACAAAATTTAAGTCAACAATATTTCAAACACGATGTTTGCCACAAACAATAGACAGAAAACATTTATTTATTTCTCTTGAAGATGCTCAACACACTAATAGAAAATTAATCTATATATATAAAAATGAATCTTGTATATATCTATGTACGTATGTATGTATGTTCCTTATAGGAAGCAAAACCATCCAACCGATTGAGCTGAAATTCACAGACGATCTTCAGTTCATTCAGGAGAGTGTTCGAGTAAAGTTTGGTCAAAATCGGAGGGGGCTGTGCCCCACCCCCCATACAAGCGGTAAACAAAATTCATCATATCTTTGCATCCATCTAAGGTACGGGGACGAAATTTATTACACATGGTAATGGGATCGGGAAAAGTAACCGTGTTAAGGCTCGACAAAATGGGAGGGGGCTTTGCCCCACCCCCAAATACAAGCGATAAACAAAATTCATCATATCTTTGCATCCATTTGAGGTACGGGGACGAAATTTATTACACATGTTAATGGGATCGGGAAAAGTAATCGTGTTACGTTTGGTCAATATCGGAGGGGGCTCTGCCCCACCCCCCATACAAGCGATAAACAAAATTCATCATATCTTTGCATCCATCTGAGGTACGGGGACGAAATTTATTACACATGTTAATGGGATAGGGAAAAGTAATCGTGTTACGTTTAGTCAAAATCGGAGGGGACTGTGCCCCACCACCATACAAGCGATAAACAAAATTCATCATATCTTTGCATCCATCTGAGGTACGGGGACGAAATTTATTACACATGTTAATGGGATCGGGAAAAGTAATCGTGTCACGTTTGGTCCAGTATCGAAGGGGGCTATGCCCCACCACCCATACAAGCGGTAAACAAAATTCATCATATCTTTGCATCCATCTAAGGTACGGGGACGAAATTTATTACACATGGTAATGGGATCGGGAAAAGTAAACGTGTTAAGGCTCGACAAAATGGGAGGGGGCTGTGCCCCACCCCCCATACAAATGATAAACAAAATTCAACATATCTTTGCATCCATTTGAGTTACGGGGACGAAATTGCTTGCACATGTTAATGGGATCGTGAAAAGTAATCGTGCTAAGTTTGGTCAAAATCGAAGGGGACTGTGCCCTACCCCCATACAAGCGATAAACAAAATTCATCATATCTTTGCATCCATCTGAGGTACGGGGATGAAATTTATTACACATGTCAATGGGATCGGGAAAAGTAAACGTGTTAAGGCTCGACAAAATGGGAGGGGGCTGTGCCCCACCCCCCATACAAATGATAAACAAAATTCAACATATCTTTGCATCCATTTGAGTTACGGGGACGAAATTTATTGCACATGTTAATGAGATCGTGAAAAGTAATCGTGTTAAGTTTGGTCAAAATTGAAGGGGACTGTGCCCTACCCCCATACAAGCGATAAACAAAATTCAACATACCTTTGCATCCATTTGGATGAAATTTGGTATACATGTTAATGGGATCGGATGAAGTAATCAGGTTAAGAAAAGAGAATAAAGTTTCATAGTTTAAAAAATATTTTGTTTTTCGGTTTTGAATATGGCTGGAAGAAGTAGAGAATTGCTTGGAGTCGAGTAGGAGGAGAATATATTGTTTAATAAAAATAATTTTTACTGGGCGCAGCAAAGCGTGCCGGGTACAGCTAGTCTTGTATATAACTATGTATGTATGTATGTATGTTCCTTATAGGAAGCAAAACCATCCAACCGATTGAGCTGAAATTCACAGACGATCTTCAGTTCATTCAGGAGAGTGTTCGAGTAAAGTTTGGTCAAAATCGGAGGGGGCTGTGCCCCACCCCCCATACAAGCGATAAACAAAATTCATCATATCTTTGCATCCATCTGAGGTACGGGACGAAATTTATTACACATGTTAATGGGTTCGGGAAAAGTAATCGTTTTACGTTTGGTCAAAATCGGAGGGGACTGTGCCCCATCCCCCATACAAGCGATAAACAAAATTCATCATATCTTTGCATCCATCTGAGGTACGGGGACGAAATTTATTACACATGTTAATGGGATCGGGAAAAGTAATCGTGTCACGTTTGGTCCAGTATCGAAGGGGGCTATGCCCCACCACCCATACAAGCGGTAAACAAAATTCATCATATCTTTGCATCCATCTAAGGTACGGGGACGAAATTTATTACACATGGTAATGGGATCGGGAAAAGTAAACGTGTTAAGGCTCGACAAAATGGGAGGGGGCTGTGCCCCACCCCCCATACAAATGATAAACAAAATTCAACATATCTTTGCATCCATTTGAGTTACGGGGACGAAATTGATTGCACATGTTAATGGGATCGTGAAAAGTAATCGTGCTAAGTTTGGTCAAAATCGAAGGGGACTGTGCCCTACCCCCATACAAGCGATAAACAAAATTCATCATATCTTTGCATCCATCTGAGGTACGGGGATGAAATTTATTACACATGTCAATGGGATCGGGAAAAGTAAACGTGTTAAGGCTCGACAAAATGGGAGGGGGCTGTGCCCCACCCCCCATACAAATGATAAACAAAATTCATCATATCTTTGCATCCATTTGAGGTACGGGGACGAAATTTATTACACATGTTAATGGGATCGGGAAAAGTAATCGTGTTACGTTTGGTCAATATCGGAGGGGGCTCTGCCCCACCCCCCATACAAGCGATAAACAAAATTCATCATATCTTTGCATCCATCTGAGGTACGGGGACGAAATTTATTACACATGTTAATGGGATAGGGAAAAGTAATCGTGTTACGTTTAGTCAAAATCGGAGGGGACTGTGCCCCACCACCATACAAGCGATAAACAAAATTCATCATATCTTTGCATCCATCTGAGGTACGGGGACGAAATTTATTACACATGTTAATGGGATCGGGAAAAGTAATCGTGTCACGTTTGGTCCAGTATCGAAGGGGGCTATGCCCCACCACCCATACAAGCGGTAAACAAAATTCATCATATCTTTGCATCCATCTAAGGTACGGGGACGAAATTTATTACACATGGTAATGGGATCGGGAAAAGTAAACGTGTTAAGGCTCGACAAAATGGGAGGGGGCTGTGCCCCACCCCCCATACAAATGATAAACAAAATTCAACATATCTTTGCATCCATTTGAGTTACGGGGACGAAATTGATTGCACATGTTAATGGGATCGTGAAAAGTAATCGTGCTAAGTTTGGTCAAAATCGAAGGGGACTGTGCCCTACCCCCATACAAGCGATAAACAAAATTCATCATATCTTTGCATCCATCTGAGGTACGGGGATGAAATTTATTACACATGTCAATGGGATCGGGAAAAGTAAACGTGTTAAGGCTCGACAAAATGGGAGGGGGCTGTGCCCCACCCCCCATACAAATGATAAACAAAATTCAACATATCTTTGCATCCATTTGAGTTACGGGGACGAAATTTATTGCACATGTTAATGAGATCGTGAAAAGTAATCGTGTTAAGTTTGGTCAAAATTGAAGGGGACTGTGCCCTACCCCCATACAAGCGATAAACAAAATTCAACATACCTTTGCATCCATTTGGATGAAATTTGGTATACATGTTAATGGGATCGGATGAAGTAATCAGGTTAAGAAAAGAGAATAAAGTTTCATAGTTTAAAAAATATTTTGTTTTTCGGTTTTGAATATGGCTGGAAGAAGTAGAGAATTGCTTGGAGTCGAGTAGGAGGAGAATATATTGTTTAATAAAAATAATTTTTACTGGGCGCAGCAAAGCGTGCCGGGTACAGCTAGTCTTGTATATAACTATGTATGTATGTATGTATGTTCCTTATAGGAAGCAAAACCATCCAACCGATTGAGCTGAAATTCACAGACGATCTTCAGTTCATTCAGGAGAGTGTTCGAGTAAAGTTTGGTCAAAATCGGAGGGGGCTGTGCCCCACCCCCCATACAAGCGATAAACAAAATTCATCATATCTTTGCATCCATCTGAGGTACGGGACGAAATTTATTACACATGTTAATGGGTTCGGGAAAAGTAATCGTTTTACGTTTGGTCAAAATCGGAGGGGACTGTGCCCCATCCCCCATACAAGCGATAAACAAAATTCATCATATCTTTGCATCCATCTGTGGTACGGGGACGAAATTTATTACACATGTTAATGGGATAGGGAAAAGTAATCGTGTTACGTTTGGTCAAAATCGGAGGGGACTGTGCCCCACCACCATACAAGCGCTAAACAAAATTCAACATATCTTTGCATCCATCTGAGGTAAGGGGACGAAATTTATTACACATGTTAATGGGATCGGGAAAAGTAATCGTGTTACGTTTGGTTAATATCGGAGGGGGCTATGCCCCACCCCCCATACAAACGCTAAACAAAATTCAAAATATCTTTACATCCATCTGAGGTACAGGGACGAAATTTATTATGCTTGATCAAAATCGGAGGGGCTATGCCCCACCACCCATACAAGCGATAAACAAAATGCGACAAATCTTTGCATCCATCTGAGGTACGGGGTCGAAATTTATTACACATGTTAATGGGATCGGGAAAAGTAATCGTGCTATGTTTGGTCAAAATCAGAGGGGCTATGCCCCACCACCCATACAATGGATAAACAAAATTCAATATATCATTGCGTATACCATTTTTGGTCCCGTCATTTGTTATATAATAATGGGATCGTTTAAAAATGCACGAGCAAAAAGGGTCAAAATATCTACATTTAGCTACCTGTTCCTCATATGTTATATGATAGTTTTAAATAAATCAACGGGTAAACACATGTTAAAATACTGATTTTCGCCAAACATTGCCCGGTATTCCTGGATCAACGCCTGCCGATTAATTAAATGCATGCTTAAAAGCATCATATTTACGGAACCGAATCAGAAAGATCACGCTCTCAATGATCATGCGTGTACATTTACTGCAAGATGGATTAGCTCAAACGTTTTCAAATCAACTTTTGGACATCGGAAATGGAAAAATTCCATCTGAACCCATAACAAAAGAGATTTCGTTTCCGCCAAATTTCTACCAACTACAGCCGACCCTGCAAGCTGTGGTGGAAAAAGTATATCCAAACCTAACCACCAACTACAACTCAGCTTGGCTGTGCGAACGAGCAATCTTAGCTCCAAAAAACGATGACGTCAATAAATTGAATGAACAAATTCAGACGAAACTGCCCGGAGAAGTAGTGATGTATAATTCTATTGACACTATTATGCAACAAGAGGTAGCCGTAAACTATCCAACGGAATTTTTCAATTCATTGGAGACACCGGGAATGCCTCCACATAATTTAAAATTAAAAGATGGATCTCCGGTAATGCTCATACGAAATTTGAGTGCACCAAAATTGTGCAATGGAACCCGACTCACCTTTCACCAAATTTAATCGAGGCAACGATTATCAGCGGCAAGTTCAAAGGGGAAGACATGCTTACTCCTCGAATTCCAATGATTTCCAACCATTTGCCTTTTGAGTTCAAGCGGCTTCAGTTCCCTTTGCGTCTTGCCTTTGCAATTACCATCAAGAAAGCACAAGGACAATCATTGTCAATCACTGGAGTAAATTTAGAAAATCCATGTTTTTCTCATGGGCAATTGTACGTTGCTTGCTCTCGAGTTGGAACACCCAACAATTTATATATTTATACACAAAATAAAAAAAAACCAAAAATATTGTATACCCATTAGCATTAAGATAAAAACGAAAAATAAAAACTTTTAGTTAAAAAATACATTTACTTTTTTGGGCGGTGGAATCTATCCATCTTCTATCATACAACGCTGAGTAGATTATATAATTGCGAAAGAAAAAAGTAAAATAAATGAATGAACTGTACAAATCATATTGAAAGGAGGTGCGAACTTAGTAGCGTGATATTTTTGTATGGGAGACCCCCTAAGGGGGGTACCACTAGCATGGGTGGGTCGACCCTCCAAAGTTAGTGGACTCGATTGGGGCCCTCTAAAAGGGTCAAAACAGGATTTTTTTTTTTTTGGGTACCTACACATTAAAACGAGAGACATCAGAATTCATTTTAGAGGTATGGTGTCTTGAGCAAAGTTTCTTATTTTGATCCCTAGAATCCGAAAATCATATGTGCCTAAGCGATTTTTAAATCGACCCACCCTACATTCTACAAGTATGTCTGTATGTTCCTTATCGGAAGCCAAACCATCCACAGACGAACTTCAGTTCATTAAGGAGAGTGTTTGAGTGAAGTTTGGTCAAAATCGGAGGGGGCTATGCCACACCACCCATACAAGCGGTAAACAAAATTCAACATATCTTTGCATCCATCTGAGGTACAGGGACGAAATTTATTATGCTTGATCAAAATCGGAGGGGCTATGCCCCACCACCCATACAAGCGATAAACAAAATGCGACAAATCTTTGCATCCATCTGAGGTACGGGGTCGAAATTTATTACACATGTTAATGGGATCGGGAAAAGTAATCGTGCTATGTTTGGTCAAAATCAGAGGGGCTATGCCCCACCACCCATACAATGGATAAACAAAATTCAATATATCATTGCGTCCATCTGATACGGGGACGAAATTTATTACACATGTTAATGGGATCGGGAAAAGTAATAAAGTGTTGTGACGCACGCTACACTAAATGGAAGTTACTTTTAAATGTTCAATTTCATTTGTAATTTTTAGCGAATTATGCATGATAAAGTACACAAAATCCAATATCTAAAATAAAGCTTAAAATAATAGAATTAAGATATTGCTTATTTGGAGTCGAAAAACTTTATGGTTTTTTAGCAAACACCGTGAACGATTGTGACGCACGTTACGTGGCGCACGCTACATTTTTTCCATGGTAGAACAAATGTAGCGTGCGCTACGAAAATAGAACCAAATTACATATTTCTTTTGTGTGGGTAATAATTCTTTAACTCTCAATTTTGTTAACCTTTTTATTTTTTGAAACTTAAATGAAGTAATGAAATATGTTATGAAATATATATATGTATGTTTTAATGAATTTATGTAATATAATATGTTTACAATGAATTTATATGATATAATCAATGTTTTAAAAAATTAACAATTTATAAATTAATTTTTTTCTTAAATGAGTCTGCCGTAAGAGCCATTTCGAGCTCATTTTCATTAATTGATGCAAAATAATAATTGCTTTTTATTCCTGGTATGCTCGTTATGTTTGCCCACCTCTCCGAAAGAAAACCAGTAGCATTTCTTATATATCGGCCACTAACATATAAAATGGAAATGCCATGTATACTTGTATGTTTTTTTGCCAAATTAAAAAAGTCGTTGGCGTTACTCAGAATTAGATTTTTAGCTTTAACCATTTGCCACATTTTTCGCTTTACAATAGCTCCAATTCCATCAACTGCAAACTTTCCGTGGGAAGTTGAAAAAAAATTCCACTCAAAGTAGCTAACGTTAAACTCTTTTCTAAAATGCGGTAGACTTGACATTATAAATTTGTTTTTAAATTGACTTGCACAGCCATCGGAAAATATGAAGATTTTGGTAACGGATTGCTTTTTATTTATTTTTTTGATTATTAGCTTAAGGAAGCAATATACATCAAATTTATTGTGTGATAACTGGTTGCTCGTGATTGCAAATGATTTTGTGGTACTGTGCAACCAGACAACACAAGTAAAAATGGTAACTTGGGTGTAACAAAAATGTGCCGATTGAATTTCGTTCTGATTAAGGAGCCGATAGTTTTCTGCAAAATCGACTTGTAAAACAACTTCATCTTTTCCAACAGACATTTTTCGGTTTTGAAAGTACTTTTGTTGTACTCTCTTAACAAAAGTATGCATTTTGAATTCCTTAATTAAATCACAAATAGATCCTTTTGTTTGGCTGAGCACCATGCGTTTATCAATAATTCGCCAATTCTTCCATTCTGTAAACTCATCGAGCCGATTAGTATTATTTAAAGGCACAAGAGCATCTATCAAATCTTTAACGCATTTTGCCGAAGCAAAATTTTATAATAAACTTGTAAAATTCCGGAGAAGTCCTAGTCCAATGCAGAAAACACGAAGGTTCTATCTATTACCGTTTCCGAGATTCTTTAAGTCATACGGACGGACGGACTGCTGCTCTTTTTAGGCAAAACTGAAATCGTAACGCACGCTACAGAAATAAAATTGTCAAAACAAAACAAAAAAAAATATGTAGAACTTTGTTTTTAAATAAACTTAAAAGTATAAAATAGATATGATTAAGAACTATAGACGACTTAAAAAAAAAAAATTTGTATACTAACTATATAAAAAAAACTTAATTTCTGTGACGCACGCTACAACGCTTGGACTTGACGTTTCATACCTAATTTTAATTATTTCAAAATAGAAACATAATAATTGTTATACAAAATTTTAAGAGAATTAAACAAACCTTAATATAGCTATCTGTCCGATCTTCTATGTTAACAATAATGTTATATTATGTATACCGAAAAAATTTGGTTTAAAAGTAACAACACCGAGGTTGGGTTGGGTTTGGTAATAACTTTTATATTTATAAACATCGAAATGTTTTTTTTGTTATAAATTTTTAAAATTAGATATCTACTCTATTGTTCTACATAAAAGAAAATAACAAAAGGCTCATTTCAAAAATTGTTAGCTGGTGGACTGTTTCTGGGATTTGCCCATATGTTGATGACTTATTTGCTATTATACAAACTAACGAGATCGAACGGACATTGGATGCGCTGAACAAATTTCATAAGGACATGAAATTTACTATGGAAATTAATCAGGATAATAGGCTTCCGTATTTGGACACACTTGTTTGTAATAAAGCACAAATAATTAAGCTAGATTGGTATAAGAAATCCATGGCCTCTGGACGTCTTATAAATTATATGTCTCAACACCATCGACAAACAAAAATAAACACAGCAAGCAATTTTATAAGACGGGTCCTTGAAACAATTGACGAATGTTTCCACAATAAAAATATTGACAGAATCAAAGAAATTCTGACCAAGAACAATTTTCCGACGTCACTTATTGGAAACCTTATACAAAGATATTTTAAAAAAGATCCAAAACATACCAAAATTAATGAAACGCAATATAAGTCAGTGATTTATATACCAGGACTCTCGGATAGGTTCGTAAAATCAAAAATGTTGAACAAAGAAAAAGAACAAATTTAGTAATACTAAATGTCCAACACATAAAGATGACCGCTGTAACGTGATTTATAGTGCCTTGTGGTGGAGACGGGTCCAACATATGCAATCAAGTATATGCTGGTACGACGAAATCAAAATTAAAGACAAGGATTTCCGCTCATAAATCTATTTTGAGAAAGGCAGAATGAGCAAAAGAGAGAGAAGCCAACAACAACTTGTAGTTGAAAACAAACGAACGCGTGTGTGTGTGTGTATAAAGTCATGTAAGCAACTAGAATATTGAATTTTCGAAATAAAAACACAACGCACACACCAATGTATTTGCGTATGTATTACAATAAAAATGTGTGTATAAAGTCATGTAAGCAACTAGAATATTGAATTTTCGAAATAAAAACACAACGCACACACCAATGTATTTGCGTATGTATTACAATAAAAAAAAAATTATGCGTGGAACAACCTTTCCGTTTGACTATCGCAAGCGAACTAAAAAATAAGCAACTGGAACGAAGAAGAAAAGCAGCACGCTCCTACATTGTTAAATATACCTTGCTTGTTAGAAACAAAGTACACTTATATAAGGTAGCGACAACGCCAGCATCTCTCTCTCGGCTCGAGCATCAACAGCGTTATGAAATTGCACGTTGAATGCAGAGAGGACCTAGCTGATGTCATAACCATACAGTTGCGAAAAAAATAATAGCACTGATGTTGAAAACTTAAGCAAATGTGGAATAAATTTAAAACTAGGCAACAATTTTTCAAACTCAGTGTACTTTACAACTATACAATGTGTTCGCTTTCTGGAAGCAACAACACTTTGTACAAAAATATAACTGCATTTGTTTACAGTAATAAATTTATGAGAAAAATGCAAAAACATGCGAAAAAAAAATAGCACTATTCGCATTATAGTCAAGAAGAGAAGGCGCTAATTATCTTTAATATAAAAAGTGAACATATTTTAAAGTTTTGTTTAATTTTAAAACCAATTTAATTAAAAATTTGGAGTTTAAATAATTTTTTTTCGTCAATATGGGTCGTGCAAAACATTGTGGTTCTGAAAAACGCGAGATAATAAAAAGGCTCATATCACAGGGCAAAACATACAAGGAAGTGGGCGAAATAGTTGGCTGCTCTAATAAAATGATTCGCAATGCTCTAACTTATGAAGAAACGGCAGAAACACGCGGCCGGAAACGTGGAATATCGCCACTTCTTGAAAACCGCCTGGTTCGCGAAAGCAAAAAGAGTCCTTTTAAGGCAGCTACTGAGTTAAAGAATGAATTGAAGATCGACACATGCGTTCAGACAGTCCGCACTTATCTTCGCAAACACAAGTTAAACGCTCGCAGCCCTCAAAAGGTTCCTTTGTTGACTTCGAAACATGTTTCCAAACGAATAAGTTTTGCCAAAGATCATTTGAAATGGCCGGTAGAAAAGTGGAGAAATGTTCTGTGGTCCGACGAGTCAAAAATTGTATTATATGGTGGAAAAGGCTCGCGAGCTTATGTAAGACGCCCGGTAAACAAAGAATATCAACCTAAGTATACCAACAAGACGATCAAACATGGTGGTTCTAGCATTATGGTGTGGGCCTGTTTTTCGTACTATGGTGTAGGACCTATCCACTGGATAAAAACCATAATGGATCAGCATATTTATGTTGATATACTCGAGCAAGTGATGATGCCGTTTGCTGAGGAATCAATGCCGTTAATTTGGGTCTTCCAACAGGATAATGATCCAAAACATACCAGCAAAAAAGCGAAAAAGTGGTTCACCGATCGCAATGTTAATGTAATGAGCTGGCCTGCACAGTCGCCGGATCTTAATCCAATCGAAAATCTTTGGACGGACGTCAAAACTACAGTTTCTGCAGCAAAGCCAACCAACAATGAACAACTATGGGCCGCTGTAAAAGAAGGTTGGGCCAGTATTACTATGAAAAGGTGCCAAGATTTAGTAAATTCAATGCCAAGACGGTGTGCAGCTGTTCTGGCTAACAAAGGTCACGCTACCAAATATTAACTTTATTAAAATATTTCTTTTGTTCATTTTATTTAATATTATAAAGGTTTGACAGTTTTTTTTTCAATGTTTTTTCGATTTTTAGTGATGTAATGAAGAACAGTGCTATTTTTTTTTCGCCACTTTTTATAAATTTTTCCATTTTATTGTCCATACATAGAGAAGGAGTTAACATAAATTAATTCTATTGTGTAACTGCTTTAATAACATTATATTTTAGTTTTCTGCATTCATTAAAGTGAAATAAAGCAATAAAATTAACTGTTATCTTAAATCAATCGCCATCGATTTCTTTGGTGCTATTTTTTTTTTCGCAACTGTATATAAGTAAACTTTGGTTAGAAATGCTGCACATTATTAACACTCCAGCGCAAAGTTCACTTATATAAGTGTACTTTGCTCCAGCGGATCGTAGAATAAATTATAAAACTCACACAGAGAAAATTGCGCACATATATAGACAATTTTGTTCTAAAAATAATTAGTAATAAACTCCACGCCTAAGGAGACAGACTCACCGCTGTTCGCGTGTAAAAATGTATGCTATTTACAGTGGCTCCATCGCATAATCGGACAAGACTTTGTCTGACATAAATGTGCTCTAAACTTAAAAACAATGTACCAAATATATAATTCTTTTCGCTTTTATTTCAACATTATATATTTATCTGTGTAAGTAGTAAAAAAAAACAAATACTTTTTCAATGATAACTCTTAATTCTAACAAAAAAAACCAAAATAACTCCAATTTTTGCGCTCAACGCATAATCGGACAAAGGAATGAAGCAATGCTAAAAATGCCGTTATTTTGTAAATACGCACTCCAAAACATTTTTCTTGTTTTGCATATTCATTTGTAAATTGCATTCAGTGGCAAACAGTTTAAAGCGACAGTACAAAGTGAACAAAAATATTTAGAATGGCACCAAATGGAAAGCAGTCTAGTGTCGAAATTAGGCAATTAATGTTAAAATAAATGCGAAAAGAATTATATATTTGATACATTGTTTTTAAGTTTAGAGCACATTTATGTCAGACAAAGTCTTGACCGATTATGCGATGGAGCCACTGTATATGTATTATTGGTTATTTTAATTTTTTTGTTTTAATTGTGATAATAATGGTTTGTAATATTTTTTTGAATCCCTGAAGACGATCCTCGAAGAGGGTCTAAATATATATCGGAAAAGAAAAATTAAAAACTTTTTTGTTTTTATTTTGATTGGACATTGAGCCTGCAAAACCTACCTAATGAAAAAAAAAAAAAAAAAAACCCATATATCGCTAAACCAATTTTATGAATTTTGGTATGAAAATAGACGCAACTCTCACAACGAATGTAGCTGAGAGCAATTTGTGAGAGCAGTAGAGAGTAAAACAGAGAGCGCCACGTTAGTTTTATTTGTGGTTTCTCCTACACAAAACGTAAAATGTAAGAAGAAACGATAACTTCAGTTGAGTCGAATTATCTTTTATACGTTACAAACTTTATGACAAATCGAACATACCATTTCGTTATATGTGTGAAAGCATTAAAAATAATTATGAGATGCATACGACTTTTCGCAAAAACGAACGATTGCATACTAAGTGTAGCTATCCTCGTATATCGACTGTAGCTTTTTTGAGGGCGTATGGCTGAAGTGGCCTCACTATGTATTATTACACTATGGGCTGCGTCACAGCGATGAAATTTGACAAAAACGGTTCATTAAACCAGTTTGGCTTTACTTGGAGTGAGCAAAGACGTGCAGTGTTAGGTAATAAATTAATTTAGGTAAACATTTCATAACACAACGTAACGTTAGAACGTAACAATACTATACTTCCCACCATCGGCCACCATCTGTAGTCTAACCCAAAACACCACTTTGAAACAAAGATGTAACATTTTATAACAAAAAAGATTCCAAATGAAGATCTTGTGCATTGTAAAAATTTCATTGAAGACAGCAGTGTAGACGCAGAATATAACGAATCTGCTCCTCGAATCCCAACATACCCGCCTCACACTGAAAAAAGCTGCTTAGCAAAAGAAGTCATCTGGTTCTAATCAAGTCCCACCTAAGACATTAAAATATGGCGCCACTAATGTGCCCTCTATTCCATTACACAAGCAATGTTGACATCTAGAACTATCCCACGAATAGCCAGTACACGCTAGAATGGAAATGGATACAATGCTCTTTATGTAGAGAATATAACACTTTAAAGATGGGCATTCTAAGGAACCCAGAAGGCAATCAATAAAGTTGTTAATCACTATAAACTTGGTACATAGAATGAAATAAAGCAATTGGCCGCAGATAAAGCCCAATGAAGAGATTTTGTTTGTGCCCTATGTTACTTTGTTTTGTTATAATTTTAATTCGGTTAAGTAACAAGGAATAATAATTAAAAAACGTCATGTGGATCTGACGAAAATAAGTCCATAATTGATCGACCGAAGAACATAGCCGACACCCACAAGAGGTCGATTCTCTGTGACCAAAACAAGCCAACAAAAAATAAGTCTCGATATTACTTCACCTTAACGTTTTCCATACCTGGTACTCCAACAAGAAACCTTAGATAAAGAAAATCAAATTGGCAACATTGTGTCAAAAGACTCGGATTTTTGAGCATTATGTCCAAATCTTACTTATTTCGATGCACTGGCATGAAATCAAATAAGCAACATGGTAGCTATTGTAAAACATGCCGGTGGAGAAGTCAAGTTTATAAAATCCAGAACAATCTATAGATCTCAACCGTATACATAACTCGAAAAGTAAAATATTAGCATGACCAACTCCATAGTTATTCATTGATTGTAGTGAAATCTCCATTAGTTGTACTTTTCGAAAGCTGTAGAACGAAATGTTGTTCAGAGCGACCATGCCAAATACTTTTTTGACTGCTGCAAATACGGGCCGACAAATACATAGATAAGTAGACGTATGTATAAGAAAATTTTATATAGATTGTTTTAACAGATTCATTTCTTCGTCCATGTCAGCTTGTAGCATAACATATTTTTGATTGTTTTTTTCAATGGTCAACATTCTATATTTTGCTGGTATTATACTCTACATACACACACAAAAAAGGAGTAAAATTTTAACACAAAGATATGAAACCAAAATGAAAATTTATAATACGTACCTAACTAATTTCATGGCGGTAAATGTTTAGATCACCAGATACGCATGCAGACAGAAAATATTTTGTGACACCACCGGCTTTCCCATTCGCGCCAAACGGCTTGGTCTAACGCAACACTAAATTGAAGTAGGGTTGAATGTGTGCTTAGTCGCATCTCACAAGCCATATTCTAAAAAAACGAATGGAATGAAAACAAATAGCAGCAATAAAGTACACATTTGTTTAGGTATATAGTAATACAATTTGGAAAGAAACAAGACTTTCCTATTAAAAACGTATTGCAATTAAGTAGTGCACTGCAGAAAATATATCCGTACTTAAGAATTATGTTCGTGAGCGAGAAATGAAACGAAATCATTTTTTCTACGAACGTTTCCTTAATTCAAGCTGACCACAGATAAAGCTTGTTTTTTCGTTGAAATGCTCGTTTGTTTGTTGCCCACAGACGGTGAGCGGTACGTGCTGTGTTTAGAATTCATGAGAAAGCAGACGCCCCAAGTGCTATGCTTGTCTTAAATACATTTTTATGTTTATCCACCGAGCTTTACACTACGACGTTCCGAAAGAAGTCATTTTGTGTTCGTCTTCAACGTTCGCATACCACATACGACAAGCCAAGGTATATTTAACAAGGTGGGAGCCGAAGCATCACTCAGTGGTATAAATTTTGAGAAAAGCAGGATGAGCAAAAGAGAGAAGCCAACAACAACTTGTAGTTAAAAACAATCGAAAGCAAGGTATTTTCTGCGTTGTTGCAAAAAAAAAAAATAGTAATAAAAAATTCTTTCAGTTCAAAATTCATTCGCACACTCCAATGTATTTGCATAAGTATTAGAATACAAAAAAAAAATCAATCATGAGTGGAAACAACCATTTCGTTTGACTATGGCAAGCGAACTAAAATTTAACCACTGGAAAGAAGAAGATAATTGTGTGGGCTACTACCTTGTTAAGTATACCTTGCGACAAACATTTGCACGAGCCGAACGCTTAAAATTTAAATTTTCATTTTAACTAGCTTAAAGTTAAAACAAATGAATTAGCAGTGAATATACTATGACTGCGGGGTCCTTCAGCTATATCGGGTCCGCCAAATAATCGGCAATTGTTCAATTACGTGTGGGTTTTCCGTGCCCCAAATACGACAATTTTGCCACGAAGATGAAAATGAGCTTCATCTGAAAAGATGATTTTTTTCACAAAATTTTCAAAGTAATGACGCAGTATTTTCCAGAGTTCTTCCAGCGTATACCATATTCGTTCAGCGGAATAATAATACTAATAATCTGTCATGAGCTAAGTGTTGACAGGCTTGGATAACCGGTAGTTAAAAAAAAAAAAAAGTTAGATGACGGACCCGATATATGTAAGTTATAATGTCTGTGATTGTAATAATACTATAGTTATGAATTATACTATAGTTAAGTATTTACATACATAGAATATATAATTATTTACACATAAGTTAATTTAATTAATGTAGAGTATTCTTATATTTTGTGATAAAGGTTGGTTTTCTTGAGAAAGGAAATAATCAATTTAAGGCTGTCGACTGTTGAGTTTGAAAGGATTGTTATCAGGGGATTGTCTTAAATATAGTTTGCGTGCTGTTGTTACGGAGGGACACTGTGTTAGGTGCTCAATGTTTATAATGATGTTGTTTCGGCAGAGTGGGTATTATTTTGAGGTATTATTGTCTATATAATGATGGTTTGTAAGTTTTATGTGTCCAAGTTTTCTTTAAATCGTTGTGATTTGAAACTCGATGAAACGAAATGCGTCACGATAAAGACAGAAACACATAAATATATAGCATTAAGTGGGTGAGAGAATGAAATAGAATACAAAACTCATTATTTTATATTCTCGGTCTCCTCTTTGAGCGATGCTTCGTAGCATTGCAAAAACAAATGTGTATGTATGGAATTTCATGCGAGCGATGCTTCGTAGCTTTGCAAAAACAAATGTGTATGTATGAAATTTCATGCGAAAAAGTCTTGACGCTATCTTGACGCACAAGCAGTCGTAAGCACAAGTGTTTAAAATTTAGTGCCTGCTAGTGAAAAAAGTGTATGCTTGCGATTGACTTCGTTTTTGCTTTTTATACCATTCACACGTAGTGTGAATTGGTATATTGATTTTGTCTGTAACGAATTAAGAATCATTGTAGACCCCATAAGCTTAATATTTTCGTATTATAAGGACGATTAAATCACATCCACTTTTTGGGGTAGTCCTGATACAAACTCACCGCCCCTTGCACCACCATCCCACAAACAATGCTCTCCACTAACAACAAAAAATGTTATGCATGTGAACGGTATTAAATCTTCGGTCCAACCGAAAGTAAACGTTTTTGAAATCTTTTTCTTTTTACTGCTATAAAAATTTGTTTGTATACGAATGTAGTTTTTTAAGTCAGTGTCTTTTTTTGAATATGCCATGGTAATTTTTAATGACAAAAGAAATAATACAAACGTGTTGAGATATTCGTCCATATAAATTGTGTTTGACATCTATAAAGCAAGGACATGAAAGGCGGACTGAATTCAGAAAGCTGCAACGCCGCTGATAATGGCCAATTGCTAAGTGGCAAATTCAACAGTCTTTTACTTATCAAACAACCATCGTATTTAACACGGAAAGAATTGCGGACTAGGACTGAACCATTGATTTTTTTTTGAAAATTATTGTTGCTAGTGTGTGGGGAAGCGTTAGAGCTGGCATACAATTCATCGCTGGTATGCGGTTCATATACCAGCGGGTTTAACAATAACAAACATTGTCAGTTCAACCTTCGAAAGCGGGAGAAATATGCGCTTGTCAAAGCGGATTGGACAATGATGATTTAGTTGTAATTGTAGCAATTTTCATTTCTACCAACCAACCAATACAATCATTGAATTCATACATGAATGAATTGAATTCATACTTGAATATTGTCTTTCGCTTCGCTGCTGCTGTAACAGCTAACCGTTTGTAGCGAACAACGGAAACCGCTTCTGCATGCTTGCAGTCGTAAACGAAAGAAAAGAAATCTTTGCGTGCGCTGCTTTGTTTGCATCGGAAAGTTGGTGTGCGCTACGCCGCTTGCGCTGCATCGAATTCGTCGAACGCATGGAAAAAACTTTATCCGGAACTCATACGATCGTGCACATCGAACCCTTAGTTGCCTGAATGGTATAAACATCAGCGATTAATGGGGAATTTTGCGATGAGCATTGGAAGCGTAGGAGAGCGAGAGGGCCGAGCCGAAGTCAAAAATCAGCGAGCATTGGAATAAAAGTTCGACATGGGAACGGAAAGAACATTCTGGACAGTTTGTTAGGAGCCGTGAACAGAGCACATACCACGAGGAAAGAGTGAACAAACAGAAGGACAATTATTCCAAAGAACTACTACGCCACTTCTTAGTACGCCAAAATCCGCGGCAGAATAAATAATTTTCTAAGATCTAGGGCGCGTCTTTTTAGTCCGCTAAATCCGCATCAGAGTAGATAATTTCCTACCAGCTAGGCGTCAGTGTAAAAAATAGGTCAAAAAATATTTTTGTTAAGAAAGAATAAAAGGTTAGCATAAAAAGCAAATTATCGAAATTAATTAAATAAAAGTGCGTTTAATTATTTCTGGAAACTGTCATCAGTTACAGAAAATTTACATAAAGATCTGTGACAAGCGCCAGGCCATCCGACGAGGATACCCCTGTGCGACCTCGATATAATAGTTGCCGTTTTTTGATTTAACCAAGATAATTGCTTATATAGTGAAACGGGTGATGTGCATGATTGTTTTTGAAATTTAAAAATTCTTAGTGGAATATCGTTGAGTTTGTGATACTTTTTGAGTGTTGATGTAAGGTAAGTAATTAACAGGTATATTGTGTTTTATTATTTTTATTGGCTTAAATGGGGTTTTGTTGGATGAACAAATTTTAATGGCCTTAGCAATAAGTGAGTTTGCTTTATCAACAGTTTTACTAATATTAAGGGGGATGAGTGAGTTCCTAGCGAAAGGTAAGTTTTTACCTATTTTACTAGTACAATGTCTGGGATTTGAATTCAGAAGTTAAGTTGCTAATGGGTGTTGTTCTAAAGGCACCTAGAGCCAATATAACAGCACTGTATATAACAGTTTGTAATTTCTGCAGGTGTATTATTAAGGCTTGTCCATAGAAAATGAGACCATAGTCAGTTTTGGATATAATCGGGCATGTCACGTAAATCGAGCAAAACCTCGGTGTCACGGAAAATCGAGGGATTTCACTTTTCGGACATTTGATTCGAAAACAGCTGGGGAATTAGTAGGGTTATCAGCACTATAACAACCATGTGTGTTATTATTTTTAATTTTGATTTATCTGCTTAGTTGGGCGAAAAAATTATAAATAAAATTTTTTTAGTTATAAGAGAAGAAATGTATATAATTTTGAAATTACATTACAACTAAAAAAAGCAAATATTTTTAAACATTTTGCCAGCCAACTTGCATAATTTAAACGACAACACTATGATATGCAAAATAATTGAGATTTGCTGTGACTGTCAACTCGCATGTGTTATTGCAAACACACATTAATAGCATCAAGATAAAACTAAATTAGTTCTTAAAGATAAAATAAAAATGCCTGTTGCTGGCTTCAGCAATAGCAATAGATTTCCTTCGTAGAAGGCAATTAGGTGAAGCGGCTGAAGTGCATTCATTATTTTTTACTAGTCATTCACAGTCTATTTATTGATGACATGCCAACTTTTTGCAATGAACTCTTTACTAAAATGTAAGTTTAAATACACATTTACTGTACACTAAATTAAGAAAAATAAAAATACCATAATCTTTATTTAAATTTCATTTCACATATGAAGCATACGAAATTAAATAATTTAATAAAACAAATCCTCCAAATGATTTAAATTTTTGCTTTCAACAAGATGGCATTAATATGCTCGGTTGGTTATTGGTTGGTTTAATAAAGTGCAATATTTGACAAGATGTTTACTAAAATATAAAGTAACAAATTAATTCTAACAAAATGTTTATAAAAAATAATGCAAATTAATTCTCTTCGAATTTCTATCACTACCTGAATTTAACAAAATTTATTAAAGCTGCAATCAACTAAATCCCTCATGCAAACGTGAGGGATTTCAAACCAACCAAAGAATGTTTCCGTGACACCGGGAATTGCAATTTGGTTGGAATGGAATGTTCGTGACATGCCTGAATGAGAGATTTTATTATTGATAGAAAAGTAGCTGAGTTGCAATTAAATCTTGTAGGAGAGAGATATTTTATTATGTTTAACCGTTTGTGTAGTTGCGGTATTATATTTTCTATGTGCGATTTCCATTTGTAGTTTTGGTTTATTGTTAGTCCTAATATTTTCAATTTATTTACTTTGGGTATTGTGAGGTGGTTGGTTAAGATTTGGGTATTACATCTATTTTTTCGGCAGATGTGGATATGCTTACATTTGGTTGGCCCCAGACTGTTCGCAGCAATCTTGAACATTTTGGAACAGATTATTTAATATCAATAGAAAACCACAATAAAAATAAAAAAAAAATTGAATTGGGCTATGCACCCACGTAACAAGTTGGCACCCGTAGTACAAGCATTCAGCTATTGGCTGTATTCTATTGCAGAGGCAGCATCTACTGTGATACCAAGCATGAGTGTAAAAGCCAACAGCGTAAACGCACATTCAAATATGTCGATTGTCAACCGAGACGTCGACGCAGAAACCGAAACTGATGGCACAAAAAGTGCAACACCGCAGTGCGTGATGTTTAAAAATACTGAAAACCAAGTAGCACAATGCGAACAATTTAAATGTCTAACAGTTCCACAGAGAGAATTCGTATTAAGTGAAATCAAAACATGTCGCAAGTGTTTGAAGATTCATGATCGTAGATGCTTCTCTAAGAAGGAATTTACTGTGGCTGGATGAAAGCAGAATCATCAACCACTACTACACAGAAGCTTCCAAGAGTCTGAAGTTGTCAGCACTCAACAAACCGAAAAAGGCAGCTATGAAAAATTCGGACTACTTTGGCGAAATAAGGAAGTAACTTTGTCTGAAGGCTATTCCAACGCGCCTAAACACCTCGACTGTCTGAAAGCCAAAGTCAGTAAAGAACCGGATTTGTACAAAAAAATACAAAACCAAAATGATAGTCTTCTAAGCAAAGACTACGTTAAACTGACAGCCAACAAAATAAAGAAATTAGATGGTCACCTTTGGTACTTACCGATCTTTATCGCTCTCAACCCAAATATACCGTAAAAAGTGAGACTGGATTAGGGTGCTGCAGCTAAATCATTTGGTAAATAATTGAACGTCTTCATGCTCAACGGCTCAGACTATTTAAATCCTTTTACGGGCGTTCTACCGGCATTTCATATGGCTGAGAGGTTTCATAAAATTAACATCCCGGAAACCGACACGCATGCTGAACGATTTTTGTGGTTCGACAATGATAAAAAGGTCCGAGAGTCTTCGTAACGCGCAATGACATTTGGAATATATGCCACACCATGCATCGCTGATAACAACAAGAACAAACATTTCCACGAGCGTACAATTACCAAGGCACACTATTTCGACGCCTTCATTGACAACATGAACAGCGAAACAGAACATTGACATTGCTTCTAAGGTACGATATATAAATGCGGTCGGTGTTTTCAGTATCAGAAACATGGTATCCATTTCCACTACAGTACTTCAAATACATAATGGCGCAAGCTGTTAATTATCAATCTCCACACATTTGTGGACGCAAGCGAACACGGTTATGCAGCGGTCTGTTATTTGCGAGTAAAGAAAGGATACAAAGTAGACGTGGCATTGTTAGCAGCCATAAATAAAGTGGCACCTCTAAAGCCGCTCTCAATTCCGCGTATGGAACTACTGGCAGCATTAATTGTAGTTCGTTTAAAAGTTTACAGCTGCACCTATTGGTCAGACTCCAGAACCGTCCTTCACTGACTAAACATAAATCTACATAATTTTAATTAATTTGTAAGGCATCGAGTTGGAGAACTCGTGGAAACTACCAGCATAAATCAGTGGCGTTGGTACCCACCAAAGCTGACGGACGCAGCCTCGAAATTTAGTGCAAAGCTTGACATGGCGAAATGAGTTTATGGACCGCATTTTCTTCAGCAATGCAAAAATTAGTTGAAAATACCAAAACCAAATATACACGCCGGCGTGGTTGACGACACAAAAGTGCGACAACACGTGCTGGTGGTAAAAAAAGTCAAAAGTATTAAACTAAACACTGACTACTTTTCTGACTGGAAACGTTTGTACATCCGCTACCGATAAAATCTAAGTTTAAAAATTTTTTAAGAGATAAATACACAAGCAAATACGACTAAAGCATATACGAAAATTAACGATATAAATTATAAAGTAGTCTTAAGACAGTTGTGAAATAAATTTAATTTGAATATAAACCTAAAGTTGTTTGTACTTAAGGCGCGCAATCGGTAAACGGAAAATATAAAAAAACAATAAATACTAAAGTATATTAAAGCTCTATGAAAAAACTAAATCATTTTGAAAAGGCCAAAGAAAATCAATTAAAGGGAATTGTCATGGAAGAGCTGCAAGAAAAAATAGCTGCCCTCGAGCAAATAATAAAAATATCAAAACCAGCAACTCTTGATTAGCTTTGAGAATATGCAGCAACTACAACAGCAACTACAATAACAACAACAGATACAACAACAACAGCTACAACTACAGCAACATCAGCAAGGTTCGCAGCAACAGCGACTTGTCTCTACAACGCAACATGCAACCAACAGCATCGCCATGAGCATTAATGGTGTTCTAGACTAATTTCGACACCTGAGAACATTATCTAACAACAAATCGTTGCATCTAATTTCGTTTATAAAAGCAGTCGAATGCACAATAACGTTGTGCAACGGAGACGAAACAGTGCTAAACTACGGACTACCAATCATCATAAACGGAAATATCACAGGAGAAGCTGCCAGATGCATTAAGACTACTGAGGACAATCCATTTTGGAGCAGAATTAAAAAAACGCCGATGGAGCACTTTCGACCAATTATATCTTATGGTGAGGTCTTTAATAAAGCTAGAATGATTTAAGTGAATAATTTGGTAGAACTCTTTAATGAACTTATTGATTTTAAATACGAATTTAATGAAATTTATCAGTATGATGAAAATAAACCCAACTTCTACCGACCAGAAAATGTTGACAGGGACCTAGTTGAGATTGTTTTAGAAAAAATAAACGGACAAGTCAGGATTCATATCGGAGAAAATGAATCTTTAGAATCATTGTTCAGAAAATATGGCAGGCTTAAACTCCTCAACGAACCAAAATGTATCGATTACAACCACAAAAAAAAAATAGAAACTTAAATGATGTCACCCATAAAGACAAAACTAATTATAAAAACAAGTAAGGAAATTTCAGTCGGGCGTAACCGACTGTAAGAGGCCCTGTACCAGTTCAGGTCGCCTAACAAACACATTAAATGTTTCCCGAGCATATGACCAAACACATGACCACTTCTCACTGCGCGAATATGAATGAAAAGAAAAGGGGGGTCGTTCAAATTCAATTGCTTATAAAATCGTCATTTATTATCCGATTTTGATGAACTTTTTTGATTTGGGCTTAGAAGGACGGGGGGGAGGGGTAAAATTTTAAAATAAACTTGTGAAATTCCGGAGCAGTCCTAGTCGAGTGCAAAAAATACGAAGTCTCTATCTACTACCGTTTCCGAGATCCTTTCGTTCACACAGACGGACGGACGGACAGCGGACATGGCTATATCGACTCCTCTATCACTCCTGACCATAATGGGCGTAACTTTGGGGGGTCTCCGACAATTAGTTCTTCCTGTTACATACATTTGCACAAAACCAATAGGCTCTTGTACTTTCGGTACAGGGCCTAATAAAGATGTTATTGATTTAAAAACACAGATGACCAACTTCAAACAAATTATAAAAATAACACAAATGCTAACACTAATTCTAGAAATATAAGAAACATGCAAATTACTAACCGTTACCCAAATTTTGCAAGCAATATAGTCAAAATTATTCAAGATAACATCAATCAGGACAGACTAGGGAATCTAGAATGAGTGTTGATACTAATCAAGTTAGTAATCACCCAATGGTTATTGAAAATATCGAGGAAGAGGCAGAAGTTGTAAAATTTAGATAATATTTACCTGGCCCATTGAAATGACGAGGAAAGAACTAAAATTCACGAAGTGTTGCGCAAATTCAACGACTTGTTTTACCAAGATGGAGAAGAGCTTTCTGTTACTACAGACATTCATCACGAAATTGTAACAACATTTCACAAGCCAATTTATTCAAAAACATACAGATAACCTCTCGTTCATGAAGAAGAAGTTCAATCGCAAATTACGTAAATGCTGTCGCAGCATATAATAAGAGAAAGTAATTCATCCTAAAACATGGCTATACCGACTAGTCAGTGTCAAAAAAGGTTAAAAATTCGGGTGAAAAAAAAATAGCGTTTAGTCGTAGACTATCGAAAGCTTAATGAATCTACAGTAGACGATAAATTTCCAATACCCGATTTATCGGGAAAGGCTTCACCAAAGGCTTCCAAATCCCGCTAAAAGAAGAAGACAAACGAAAAACAGCCATTTCAACACCTCAGGGCCATTATGAATTCAATCGTATGCCCTTTGGTCTCAAAAATACCCCTTCGACGTTTTAAAGGCTAATGAACTCTGTTCATAGAACTTTTGTTAGCGCCAAATTTGAATTTGTGGTGTGTAACGTTTTTTACCACACCGCGCTAACTTGCTACTCGTCTTGTTCATCTACTCGGTGACCAACTCTAAAAGGAGAGAAGAGTTAGTTAGTTCCTAAACTAATGCAAACACGAACACTAACACTCAGTGCATGTCTTATTTTACGAATTTGAATTTTGCGCCAAGTTTATTTCACCCCGTTTTTTGTTTATACATTGGTGTTGTATTTAATAAAAAGCGAGCGCGCTACAATTATATTTTAAATTTACAAATGCGAGTTTTATTATTTTATTGGTTTTTTGTGCGAGTGCTTTTACAGGCACTGACGACCCTCCTTATCTGCGCCAGTATCTACAATTTGTTTTTACTTATTGGGTGTTTTAAAGCCTACGAGCGGCACAGCGAACATTTTGGTCCTTCGAAGCCCGAATAACGCAGACAGAGCGTTTTTAAAATAAATAATTGTACCCTACATTTTGAGTACATACATCAGGTGCGTAATGCATTTTTTGTTTGATTTTTTATACCCCCTGCGTGCGTTTGAGTGTTTTTGTGCATAATTTTTGTTTTGCAAATATTCTTCTCCTTTCCTTTGGCGCACTCAAAAACTTTTACATACACACACACTTTTCGATTAGTGAGTGAGTGTTTTCTATTGAGTGTTTTTTCGATTTTTTATTTGCTTGCAATTTGATTGCACTTGAGATCGTTTACCGGTTAAGACTCAAAAGCGGTTGAGAATAGTGCAATCACAACAAACAAGAAAAAAGAGACGAAGAAGCAGCTGCATGAGTGCATGCTGCAGTGTTATTTATTTATTTATTTAAGAGCTAACTTAATAATAATAAAATTATATGCTAGCTTAAAAATATGGCTATGGCTGCAAAGGCCTTCAGCTCTGGGAGTGTGCTTATGAATAAGTTATCCTATTTATATTGTATCCTATATATTATATTTACATATATGTACATGGGTGTTGAAAATAGATTTTCTTATTTTTGGTTAATTTACATGTTGTTAGATGTAATGGTACAAATTTGTGGTTTTAAGGTATTTTAGAATGTTTGCTATGTTTGAGGATGAGGGATGCGATAAACATTGGAGAGGATCAGAGTTTTTGAATATTGTTTGTCTTTGATGTTTTAGGGTATTGCAGTTGGTGAGTAAATGTTCAATTGATGTGGTCTCATTGCAAAAGGCGCATATTCTGGGAGAGTGATCGATGTAGTGCATGTGGGTTATTTTGGAGTGTCCGAGTCTTAGTCTGGTTACTACTATTTGGTCCCTTCGCGAGAGGGGGAATAAATTCCTTTTGAAAATGTGGTAGTTGTTGAGTTTGTGTGGGTTAATTGCTTGGTACCACGTTGATGTTTCGGTTATGTTAGATTGTAGTTTTGTGAGGTACATGTTTTTTAAGTATTTTAATATGTCTCGTATGTTAAGGTTTTCCTTTGTTGTTAGAGGCTGTTTTGCTGCGTTTTTCGCAGAGGTGTCTGCTAATTCGTTCCCAACTATTCCTACATGCCCGGGAACCCAGAGTAGCTTAAATTTGGGGAAGGTTTTTTGCATAATATAACGAGCATGTGAGGGGTAATGTTCATTGTTGTTAGGGTTATTGATTGCGTCTATTGCAGAGAGTGAGTCGGTACATATGCAGAATTGTCCTCTTTTATTTTTCAGGGTTTCTAGAGCTTCTACTATTGCAATGACTTCTGCGGAAAATACGGAGGAGTAGTGGGGCAGGAGATAGGATTTGATGATTTCGGTTTCATTTGTGATAGCAAATGTAGTGGTGGTGTCATTTTGGGATCCGTCTGTATAGATATATGTATATTTGTGATTGTCTTTAGTTTTAATTTCAATGAATTCGGCTCGGTATATTTGTGGGCAAGTGTTTTTTTTATTAAAGTTTCTAAGTGTTGTGTCGGTGGTTAATTTGCTTACATTCCACGGAGGAGTATTCAGCGTGAGTAGTTTTGTGGGTTGAAAGGGTAGGTTGTGGCTTCTGCTATATTTGATTATTTGATCTATTGCTGAGTTGTATTGTGGTCGTCTAGGTGTTCGGTATGTTTTTAATATTTTAATTAAAGGGGAGTTTTTTGCTGTGATCAGGGATCTTATAAGGCTGGCTGTTAGGAGTTCACGTCTGTCTTCTAATGGGGAAACTCTTGCTTCAAACAGTATGTTTTGGGTGGGTGTGGTTTTGAATGCTCCGAGAGCGATTCTGAGGCCTGTGTTGATTGACGATTTTATAGGTCGTAAAGTTGTTTTTGGGCAGTGCCCGTAAATGGGGAGACCATAGTCTGCTTTAGAGATAAGGATTGCTTTAGTGACGTTTATAAGTGCGGATGTGTTGCAGTTAAATTTCGGACTTGCGAGACATTTTATTATATTAATTGTTTGCTTGAGGGTGTGCGTGAGTTGATCCGTGTGTGTTTTATATCTGTGTTTGTTGTTAAAGTGAAGGCCTAGTATTTTTATTGATTCAACATTTTGGATTTGTATGCTCCCTGTTGATAAAGTGCATTTGCAGTTGTGTTTTCTGCAAACGTGCATGTGCTTGCATTTGGTGGTGGATAGCATAGCGCCTGACTGATCGGACCAATTTAGTATGGTTCTGAGGATAGGTTCTAGTCTAATATTAATATTTTTCCTATTTTTCAGTTTTAATATTATGTTGAAATCGTCTGCGTAGGCGCTTAGATTGATATTTGGATGCAGGGTGAGCATATCAGCGAGTTTATTGTAAGCTATTACAAAGAGGATCACTGAGAGTGGCGAGCCCTGGGGGATGCCGTTATGAATGGGGTGGAAGGGGGAGAGGTTGGAGTTTATTCGTACCGTAATTTTCCTATTTGTCATGAAGTTTTTTATGTAGTTTAATATTTTTGGTCCCGTTTTCCATTCTGTGAGTTGGTCGAGTATTGAGTGGAGTCCGATTCTGTCAAAAGCTTTTGCAAAATCTAGGGATATTATAGACGTATGGTTTCTTCTGGAGATGGATCTTGTTAGTAGATGGTCTATCAAGAGTAGACTGTCTATAGCAGATTTACCCTTCTTGAAACCAGTTTGACTGTTATGGATTAGTTTGTCGTTAGAAGCAAACCACCACAGTCGCTTAGCTATTATTTTGTCTAGCACTTTCGAAAGACATGAGTTCAATGCTATTGGTCGGTAGGAGTTTAGTGAGGTTTTGTCGGTTTTAGGTTTTGAGATAGGAATAATTATACTGTTTTTGTAAACTTGGGGGATGTAATTGTTTAATATAGAGTTTTGGAGGTTAACTATTCGGCACTTTGTTTTCCGGTCCAATTTTTTGATCATGGTATAGTTTACTCTGTCAAGTCCAGGTGTATTTCCTTTTAATGTGTTTAGGGCTGCTGTAAATTCGATAAGTGTTATTTCTTTTTCTATTTCTGTAGCTCTCTTTCTGGGGACGTATGTGTGGTTGAGGGTGTGACTTAATAATGTTTGTTTTCTGTTTATAAAGGTAGTGGAAAAATTGAGGTCAGCTGATGCGTCTGAAAAGTTTTTGCAGAAGAGTTCTGCTATTTCTGATTTGTTGGTAGTGTTTTGATTTGTGGATGGGTTGAGGATGCAGTGAATGTGCTTTTGGGGATTTAATCCGCAGAAGCGTCTGATATTACTCCAAATGGTTTTATGTGGTGTGTCGGGAGCTATTTGCGTTGTGAATTCTTGGATGCTGTGTTTTTTTGCTTCTTTAAGGGTTCTTCTAAATATTGCATTTGCTCTTTTAAATTGTATGATGTTTTCAGTAGAGATGTTTCTTTTTAGAGAGTGCCATTTTTTAATTTTTTCGTCTCTAAGTTTTTGAAGATTTTTGTTCCACCAGGGCACATTGTGTGGTTTGGTCATAAGGTGTGTCTGAGGGATAGATTTGTGTGCACTAGATATAATTATTTTTTGTAATGTGGCTGCTTCTTTGTTTATGTTTGTACTAGGCTTTAGCTGTGATGAGTATTCTTCTGTGAGTTTTGAAAATTGTTCCCAGTTGGCTTTGTCGTTGAGAAAAATGGGTTTGGAAGAAAAATATTGTGTCTTTATTGGGTTGGAGTTGAAGAGGTTTATTATGATTGGGAAATGGTCACTACCAAAGAGATCATTTTCTGTGTACCATGTGCTGTCGATTTGTAGCATGGGGCTGCTGAAAGTTATGTCTATGTTAGTTAGTGTATTGTGGGTACTAAGGTGTGTTGGTGAACCGTCATTTAGTAAAATGAAATTTGATTGGGTTATAAATTTCTCGAGTATTTTACCTCTAGAATTGTTAGTCTTCGAACCCCAGCTTATATGCCAACCGTTAAAGTCGCCTGTGACTAATACGGGTATGTTTGAGGTTTCTAGTACACTTTGGACGTTTTTTATAGAAAATCCTTTGTTGGGTGCAATGTAGGCTGATATTAGTCTAAATTTAAGTTTTGATGTGAATTCCGCGCATACTGCGTCGAAGTCGCCGTTCAGAGCTATTTCTTTAGTTTGTACGGAGTTGTGTATCAGGAGAGCTACACCCCCAAAGGAAGGCGAACTGTTTTTTGTTATTAAGGTATAGTTGATAGGTGTAGGTATGCAGTTGTTGCGTATTATATGTGTTTCTTGTAGAGATAATATATGTGGCATGTGTTTTTTAATTAATATTTGGAGTTCGATGTAATTATTTATATAACCGTTTATGTTCCATTGAATGATCTTAATGGTCATTTGGTTTTATTTGTATTTTGTGGACAAAAGTGTGAGTGTATTGTGTGTCTGTTTTTTATTTGGAATAATTACACCTAGTTGTTTTAGAAGTTAAATACTGTCGCTGTCCCTATTGTCTTTATGTTTGATTGTTTTTGAGGTTTTTGTTTTTGGTTTTGCGGGTTTGAGATTTGTTGACAGGGTGTTTTTTTCTTTAGGGAATATTCTTAATTTTAAGTCATCAGTTTTTTCACTTGCTAAAATTGGTGTGCTGGCGAGGCTGTTATCTTCAATATCCATGACTTCTGTAAGATTGTGTTGGTGAGGTGTTGATGTGCCTGTGCTTTGGGCTGAGGTCGCTGGGGTCTCTGTTAAGAGGTCGTGGTAAGATGTGGTGTGCGTTTGATGGGTTGAAGGTTTTGTGTTGTTGTTCGGGGTGGATGTTGCTGTAGTTGTGTTTGTATTTGATGTAGGTGAGTTAGCGTTTTGATTTATTGCAGCTCTAGATATTGTTGATGCGAAACTGTTGCTAAGTTGTATGTTGTGGCGAGAGTTATAAATTGACAGAGCAGTTTTATGGTCGACTTTCTCTGTTGTTTTGATTGCTACCAATTCTTGTTGCTTTAAGAATGCTGGGCATTTGCGGTCCAGTGGGCTGTGTTTTGGATCAACTGCAGAGTTGTTTTTACAGTTTAGGCAACATTTTTCGTTGGTGCATGCTTCATTTTCAGCAGTGTGCATAGTTTGAGAACAGTTTTTGCATGATTCTTCCGAACTTTTGCAGGCCGGGGTTGGGTGGCCAAATCGTAGGCATTTTTTGCATCTCAATGGGAGCGGAATGTACGGACGGACTCGTGTGTTCACATATCCAATTTTTAAAGATTCAGGAAGGTTGTGTGTTGCGAACGTAATAATGATAAGGCCAGTTTCTACCATGCATTGCTCTCGTCTCTTTAATATTTTTCGCACTTCGGTTACGCTTTGTGGTTTAAGTTCATTCAATATTTCGGCTTCTTCTATGTTTCGTAATTCGTTGCAGTAAATAACTCCCTTAGAAGAGTTTAGGGTTTTATGTTCGGCGGCATCTACTTCAATATCTGCCATATTTTTAAGTTTTAATAATTTCATTGTTTGAAGAGTGTTTTTTGTTTTGATTAATAATGTGCCGGCACGAGTTTTTTTGCATGATTCAACTTCTCCTCCACATGCATAATCTATTGTTTTTTTAATTAGGAAGGGTGACACATTTTCGAAAGATTTGTTGTCTTTTCTGGTAATTACAATGTATTTTGGGTTGTTTAGTTGTGCATATTTGCTGTAAATTGATGTTGGTTTTGTTCTGTTAATATCAGGCGGTTTTTCCATTGTTGTTGTTAACGGGCTTAAGCCCGGCACTATGGTTTTGTGTTTTTTTGCTTTTGTTACTTTTATTTGACGCAGTTTAATTTGTGCACTGACTAGTTTGTTGCTAAATAACTGTTTTTTTTTTTTTTTTTGTTGTAACGGTTTTTGTATAAATTTTTGGGCACCACGGGAACGCAAAAGTAACACGTCTTCTCTCAATGAGGTTTGAAGTGGAACTGATGCTGCAGTGTATTAAAATAAATTGTTTGACGAATAAAATAAATATGCAAGCACAGCAGTGTTGTTGTTTGGTGCTTTCTCATTTTTTGGTGCGTCTATTTATTTGAATTTTGTTTGTTGTAACCCCGCATCGTCTGTCACAAGCGGTATTTTGGTTGGATCGCTGGACGGACAGACAGAAAAGGTTAGTTTATTTAATTTTTGATAGAATTAAATAAATTCGTTTTTCTTTTTTTATTTGAGATCTGCGTCTACGACTTTGCTGTAGTCAAGGAATATATTTGCAGTTGAAAAAAAATAAAAATTGTTGGTGCTACCGACTGCCGCCAATTTTAAACCGCTTCCAGTTAAAATAAAAAAGGAGTAATTAGCAACAACATTTACATTTAGTGAGTATAGTGTCTGCACCGAACTATTTAATTTTCTATTTGTTTGCATTTATTTTATTTTGTTATTTTTTTTATTCTCTTTTGTTATTTTTTTGTACAAGGGTCGATATCAAAGTTCCGTGTAATTTTTTTTGGTGCGATTATATTTAAAAAATATTGTTTTTTCGGGCTGTGCATAAATATTTCAAATTTGTTTTATTGCTTTTATTCCCCTTCTTCGAAATAATTTATCGCAGCGCTGGCTCTTTAAATATAATAATTTATACGCACTTTGTTTTATTTGAAATAGAGACTTT
>JAWNNP010001080.1:0-27222 GCA_035044805.1 Leucophenga maculata
CTAAATTTTAAATGCCAATTCTGTATTATATTACCTACTTTTTCGGGGGAAATATATGAATTTGCCACATTCCTGCTAACTCGTGGGGTGTTCGCTTGTTCAGGAGGTGAATGTGTAGCGTGATTGTTAGAGCGCAGAGAACGGTTGTTACGCTCAATTGATACGGAGTTGTAAACATCATGTCGCAACAGGGGTGCATTACTTTCTAATTGCATTGACGCTAATTGAGTATTCTTAGATGAATTCATATGTGAGGTTAGTTCTTATATCATGGTCTGTTGTTGAACCTGTAAGACTGATTGAATGTATTCCAAGATTTCTACTCTTCCCATTGAAATATTATGAGAATTACTAGAGTTCAATCGATTAAACCAAAACTGTTATTTATAAGAGCTATTGACTGTTCTGGACAAACCAGATGACAAATCGGACAAGTAGAGTTTTCCTTAAGATATTTAATCAAACAACGATGATGGTATTCATGATTACATGAAGTCTTAGCGATCAATTGTTCACTATCTTAACTTATGTGGCATACATTGCAGAAGCGGCCTCGCTTTAGCAAACTAGCAGCAAGGTATAAAATAAAAATAAATTATCGTAAATAAATTAATCCGTCATTTTCCATACATGATACCGTTGTACAACTTTACTAATTTCTGCATACAAATTATGAAAATTTAATTGGTGGCTATAGGTAAGTGTCTATCTAAAGGATGGTATAAAACAGAGCTTTACACGGAGATACGACTGTGAAAACAACAACACACGTTCAATGTTCATCATGGTGTAATATCGTCGTCCTGCATGATGACAATACATATTCTGTAGCGATAACGTAGTCAAGCCTCACGTTGTCGTCGATTTTATATATGTAGTCTTCGTCGTCGACGTTCTCGTTGTAATTGCTTACGTATACTAACATGTTATTTGGGGCCTCACGCCTACACCTATCATTTTCGTTGTCAGCCCTACGTTGTCGTTTTTGAGGTCCACGTTGTCGGGCCCCTCGTTGGGCGCCATTTATTATGTAGTCTACCGGCTATTCTTTTTGATTTGGTACATTGGATTTAGGGATGATGCACTATGCAGCTCCCTGTGGTAGCTCGTCTGATTATTGGGGTTCTTTCCGCCTCCATAGACCCTTCAGCCCACTTACACAATAAAATAAAGTGCACTTATTCAGAATCTACAATCTCCAAATAAATCAAAACTTTATTCAACAAAAATAACTTAATATCAAACTCTCCCGACTCGGTATAAGTATGCACAAATAGTAAGTTGTAAAGTTTCGGAGACCATAGATGTTGTTGGCCCTGGTCTCATCTGTACCCGCGCTATCTTTGTTATTTGGTGGATATTATTTATAAATTGACCCTAAAAGAACTGTTAATTCATATTACACACGATTTTCTTCAGGCATAATGTACTTATGACAGAAAAATTAGTTTATTACACATTCATTTAAATAAGAAGAACTTCATCAGATTTCAATTATATATATGTGTGGATCATAAATGGTTTAACGACCAATTTGTGGGAATTATATGGTTTATTTAGTAGTCGTTTTATTTTATGTTCACTTTTTTTTTTTAATATTTATTTAAAGTAGTTCTTAATTAATTATAAACTATGTTTATTAATTTAACAAGTTCGATATTAGTTTTGTGGTTATGTTCAGGCATAAGCCATTCGCTTTATTTTATTTAACTACACCGCACAGCAACAATAACGACTGAAGAAACCTTTCCGCCTTTCAACTTGACGCTACGACGTCCACTCAGTAACTCTACTCTTGATCAATTCTGTTCATCGTTTTGTCTGTCTTGCGTAACACACTCTACTTTCTACTACTCTACTCTCTCTGTTTCTTCTTCTTGCTTACTCTCCGTGAGAGTAGGCTTTGCTTCTGACAATTCATTCGCCCCGAATGAACTAATCTAGGCTTTCATGAATTCTACTACTATCGTCGTTTGTTTAGGTCCTTTATGGTCACCTAATTTTTCCACTTGATATCGATCGTGACGCATTTTCCTCACTATTTTGTACGGTCCAAAAAATTTAGATTTAAGTTTAATACCCGTTTCAAATTGCGTTCTTTTTATGGCAACGAGGTCCCATCATTGTTTCTACTTTCCTATTTTTATTGGAACTATTATGATTTTCTGCTTGAATTTTTGCAATATTTTGTTGAGCATTGTCTCTTATATTTTCTGTATCGTTATGGAGTTCATTAACCGCCAGGTCTTCTAATACTTCTGCTAAATCTATACTGTTTGAAAGTCTCATGTCTAACCCGGTAAGCACTTTAAATGGTGAGTACTTAGTACTGCGAGGTGCAGTGTTATTCAATATTTGCTGAGTTCGATCTACGTGACGAAACCAATTGGCTATATTCTCACAACTAAACTTAGCAATCATTGGTATAATCATCTTGTGGTTTCGCTTCACTTGTCCATTCCCTCTAGAGACACCTGTTGCTATATGTAAAAGCTGAATGCCTTCGCTCTCACAATAGTCTTTGAAAACTTTTGCTTTAAATTCTGCCCCTCGATCGCTTACTATCCGTCTGGGGTTGCCAAATATAGTCGCCTGCTTGTTCAACTTATCTATGACCTCTTCTACTCCGGTGGACTTTGTTGGGTAAAGCCAAACAAATTTGGAAAATCCGTCTACTACTACAAAAATGTGATTATATCTTTTCCTAGTTTCAGTCAATGGTCCTACATGGTCAACATGGTACGTTCCTAATGGATCTTGCTGTTAATCGACAGGCATTAGGAAACCTTCTTTTTTACCATTTTTTGCCTCAACTATTAGACATTCTACACAATTCTTTACCACGTTTTTAATTTTACCAGACGCATTTTGAATGTAATAATTTCTGTCTAAAATGTCTTTCGTCTTTTTCCATCCAAAATTTCCTTCACGATGTGCAAGTTTTATACTGTCTTCTTCGAAACACATAGGCACGACTACCTGTTCTTTGTTCGTGTCTTTGTAAAGTATACCATTTTTCAAGTAATAATCTTCATATTTATCTGTCTTTAAAACTTCTTTCCATGAGTCACTCATTTGTGCTGCTTCTAATCGGTATTTTAATGAATCCTCGATCAGCAAACAAGCCATTCTGCTCAACGCATTGACATGCTTCATTTGCGAACCACTTCGATGCTCAATTTCGTAAAAACATTGCCCATCTGGCCACTCTAACTGGTACGTCATCTTTTCGCATTGTTTGGATAAACGCATTACAGTCTGTAATAATTTTGAATTTTGTTCCTAATAAATAAATCCTCCATTTTTTCAAAGCTTCAATTACTGCTAAAACTTCTAATTCATATGCGCAATAGTTTTTTTCGTGCGGTTTCGTTTTCCTACTTAAAAATTCTATTGGATGCCAAGCTTGATCTTCGGAATTTTTTTTCAATTAGCATACCACCATATCAAAATTTCGAAGCATCTGTATGTACTTCCGTGGCTGCTTTTGGATTATAAATGCCAAGAACTGGTGCATTTGTAATTACTACTTTTAATTGTTCAAATGCTAGTAATTCATCGTCTTTCAACATGATTTTCGCATTCTTGCCATTCGCACTCTTTGCTCGAAGTACATCCGACAAAGGTTTTGCTAAAATTGTATAACCCTTTATAAATCTTCTTAGATAGGATGACAATCCGAGAAATCTCTCCAAAGCTCTTCGAGTTTGAGGAATCGGAAAACTTTGGACTGAACTTTTTTTATCCTCTGTGCGCTTAATCTTATTTTTGCTTATAATATAACCCAAAAAATTTATTTCGTCTTTAAATAACTGTGACTTTTCCCCATTTTATTCATAGACCTGCCTTCTCTGCTATCTTCAGAAACTTCTCTAGTCTATTTATACCATCTTCTACACTATGAGCTGGAATTACTATATCGTCCATGTATGTCAGTAAGGTTCCTTCCTGTATCAGGTTTTTTAAAACTGTATTTATATATCTACTGAAAACTGCTGGTGAATGTGATATACCAAAAGGTACCCGTGGAAATTCATACTGTGCATTGCATGTAACAAATGCTGTATACTTCCTAGAACTCTTCGCAATGGGCACATGGAAAAAACCATTTGCTAAATCCAGTGTTGTAAAAATTGAATACCCGTATAATCCCTCTATTACGTCATTTATTAGATTCATCGGAAAACGATCTTTAATAATTTTTTCGTTTAGTCGCCTGTAATCGCAACAAAATCGTTTCGATCCGTCTTTCTTGTTAACAAGAACTATTAGCGAGGCATAATCAGATGTGCTTGCCACAACGATGCCTTGCGCCAACCATTCTTGTATTTGCTTTTCAATAACTTCTTTTTCAACGTATGAACATCTTCGTGGATTTTGAAAAACAGGGATATCATTCTCAAGTAAAATCTTCATTTCAATAGGAGATTCTACAACTTGATTGGGCATGTAACTTTTCTCTTTCTGTTTCAGCTCTAAACTTTCTAACTTTTTTGGAAAAACTTCCAACTCTGTAACGTACAACGCCCTAAACTCAGAAATCAAACCATTTTCTTTTTTCTATAAATTTGGCACTCTTTTCCTCTATCAATACATTTACATTCTTTAGCAAGTCATTTCCTAAAATTGCTACGTAGGGCAAATCATTTTTTCGTACTACATGAAAAGTTATATTTACCGGTATTTCGTTCGCTACCACATTGGTTTTAAACTATCCAATTGTTGACAATTTCCTGTGTCCAATAACTGACAAATATATCGCTTGTGGTTTTAGTTTTATATGACCCATCGGCTGAAGTATATCTTCGCGGATAATACTCAAGTCGCAACCGGTATCTACTAAAGATGATATTAAAAAATTGTTCACCATAACATATTTATAGATTAGACCATCAAGTTTCATTTTCTCACTGCCAATATTTGCATTATCCCGTTTAACTTTTGGCTGATCTAAATTATTTGCATTACATTGTTTTGCAACCGTACTAAACTCATCTTGCAAGGATTGCTTTAAACTATCCCAGCTGCGAATGCCTGAGAGACCTCTAACGAATAGCTTAGCGGCTCCTGTTAATAGTTGTTTGGCATATACAAACTTTTGTAGCTTATCCCAATCCATTGATCTACGTCAAGAGAATCGGTTCCACAAAAATCTGATACACTGTCTCTTATGTCTTTTAAGGTAAAATGACTAATTTGGTGATTAGGTTCTACCGTTTCGAAATACAAACTCTCATTAGTATCCTGTACTACTAATTCATAATGCTCTAACAATTTCTCCTGCAAATCTTTTTTCAAGCCATCACTATTTAACCCAACATCTTTAAGTTTCTGCCTTAATTCATCGCAACTCAATGCTTTTATCTGTTTCGCGTTCATCGTGTTGCTGATCATCGTGTTGCTATTCATACTTAAATACTATTTAAATTTTAGCGAATTGTAAGTATGTAAATGTAAATATTAACACTATTTTCCAACTTATGTTGTAAAAAATGTTGTTGAATTTTTTCTAATTCTAAATGTATGTATATGTTGTTTCAAATGTTACACTACAAATTAACAAAACACTTGCACTGCTTCTCCTTTGTCGATATTGACGTCTGCTGCTGATGCTCTGCTACTGATGCTCTGCTACTGACGCTCCGCTACTGACGCTCTGCTACTGACGCCCTGCTACTGATGCTCTGCTACTGACGATGACGACGACTTCTCAATACTTTGCTACTGACGATGACGACGACTTAATACTCTGCTATTGACGATGACGACTTTTTTTTTTTTGCTTCGGCACTTCTTAGCGGATGGCGCCGACGCAGTGAAGCCAAAATTGTCTGTCTCCTCCTCGCAACACCCACGCAACCACTTTCTTTTGCGGTTGTGTTCTTCTTCTTTACTGACGCCGTTTTCTGTCTTTTTCACTCTTGCCTGTGTAACTGCTTTCGACAAGATCTCTGCTTACGATGTTCTTCTTTGTCACCAACAGCGATTTAACTGTCTTTGTCCCGTAAATTTGCGCACCGGCGTCAACTGCTTACATATCGCTAATACACGAAACAAACTTTTCCGTATCCGTAATGCCAATACACTTACCAGCCTTCTGCTTATGTATTGCATATACACGAAACAAGCTCTTTCGTCTACGTACTAGTAATGCCTCCAGTTCTGCTACTGCCTGCTCTCCGCAAACTCACGTGCAAGATCCTCTGCTCACAAAATCATTTATGCACCTCAAATTGCTTTGTCGCCGAATCAACGGATATTTTCGTTTTCCCTCATTCGCACCCGTCGACGTTGTTTACATCAAACTGCTTGAAGCACTGATACGGACGCCACTTGTTGTTGTTGTTCGCTGTCTAGCTGCATACACACACACCAACCGACGCTTGTATCCCTCTCTCGCTTGTACTTGCACGTTGTTGTCAGTTCATTTGTTCTTGACGTTTCAATAATGCAACAATTAACATTATTTGTGTTGTTTTTTTTTTTTCAACAATAACTTTTCTTTTTCACGCGTTTTTGTTCCTTTGTCTTCTGACACCAATTTGTGGGGATCAAATGGTTTAGCGACCAATTTGTCGGGTTTTATTGGTTTAATTACCAATTAATGTTTATGGTTTAGCGACCAATTAAATGTTTGTTTTGTAGGCTTTTATTTTATATTTATTAAAATAGTTATTCAATGTATTTCTTAATTAATTATAATCTATGTTTATTAGTTTAACAATTTCATTCTTAGTTTTTGTGGCTATGTCCAAACATAAGCTTTATTTTCTTAAAACACACCGCACAGCAACAACAACGACTTTTAAAACCTTTCCGCCTTTTAACTTGACGCTACGACGTCCACTCAGTAACTCTCCCGTCTATCAACTTTACGCTACAACGTCCAACTAGCAACTCTACTCTTGATCAATTCTGTTCTTCGTTTTCTGTGCTCTGCTTAGCACACTCTACTCTCTCCCTCGCTCTGTCTCTCTTTCTTGCTTACTCTCCGTGAGAGTAGGCTCTGCTACTACTCACTTTAACTCTCATCCTACACGTATGCTTTTTCACAGAAACCAGAGAAAGCCTCTCCTCGTCAACTTCGCCATTTGGATTTCATTTCGCAGTACTCCACTAGCATCATACGTCTAGCGGGTTCAAACAACACAGTCGCTGATGCTCTTTCACGCCTCAACGCCATTTCAAACCCGACTACAGTACCTCTGGATAGGATAAAAATGGTACAAACCGAGGACTCGGAACTGAGCGAATTACTGCAAGGCACAACATCTCTCAAGCTACAATTGGTTCAAATTGGCGACGATATTAGCTTGCACTGTGGCTTTCGCTTCCATGCATGGTTTGTCTCATCCAAGTGGAAGGGCCACACTACAACAAATAAGAAAAATATACGTTTGGCCGTCAATGAGAAAATATGTTACTTTCTGGGCTCGAAATTGTTTACCCTGCCAACGAGCCAAGATTCACCGTCACAACTCACACACTCCCAATAAAATTGATATGCCGGACAACCGCTTTGACCATGTTCATTTGGACATCGTGGTCATGCCCCTCTTCGATGGATATCGATACTGCATGACCATGATCGACAGGTTTTCACGTTGGCCAGAGGCGGTGCCTCTCAAGGACATGAGTGCGTCCACCATATCAACTATTTTTTGGTCACATTGGGTAGCTCTATTCGGTTGTCCCAAGACAATAACAACCGACCAAGGATCTTAATTCGAGTCTGCACTTTTTAAGTCATTAGCCAGTATGACAGGCAGCAAGCACATCCACACAACGGCATATCATCCGCAATCCAATGGAATGATCGAACGCTGGCATCGCTCGTTTAAAGCCGCCTTGATGTGCAGTTCTAACTCGCCATGGACAAACCTGCTACCGACAGTCTTACTTGGACTCAGGACTTGTTTTAAGGAGGACTTGGGCACATCCGCCGCTGAAATTCTATATGGCAGTCACATTCGATTGCAAAATGAACTTTATAAAAAATTTAGACAAGCCCAGCAATCCACAAGAATTTGCTTTTAAATTCCGCGAGCACATGCGTTCGGTACGCCCAGTTCCGTCAGGCTGCACTCATGTTTTAATACGAACCGATGCCGTCCGACTGCCATTGGAGCCGCCCTACACTGGACCCTATGAAGTGGTGGAACGACCAACAGACCGCGTTTATATCATCAGGCTAAATGACAAAGATGTTGCAGTCTCTACCGAGCGCCTGAAACCTGCCTTCTTCATCAGAGACGAGAAATCCGATGATTCTCAATCCACCACTACTCAACCGTTAAGAACCTACGGTCTAGAAAAGTCAGTATCGCTTCCGAATAGGTCACTGGAAGGGGAGTAGCTGTGGCAGTCATAACTGACAACATTCAAATCTGACATCGGTCCTAGTTAGACAGCGACTTCGATAACGAGATCGTTTGTCTCAACAAAACAAGCTCTAGATTGAGTGATAGAGTGAAAGATAGACGCGCGCGACTTCGACACGACAACACGCATCAATTCATTGTACAATTCATTTAAGGTTGGATCACTATTACCTTTTTTAAGGTCGCGTATCAACCGCGATCTTTACGACCTATTCGATGAGGTAGACAGAGTCCAGCGCATAAAACTCCAGCGGCTGCACTGGGCTGGAATTCGAAATGGATGAAAGAGCTCCAACACGCATGGTTTACATGTGGGGCTCAAATTTGATTGGAAGACGCCAAAATAGAGAACGATCGGGCCCATGTTGGAATGACCAGGTATGGAGAGATCTCTACAGGGCGATCAAAGTGGTCATAACTTTCCTCTGTTTTGTGATAAGAGTTTAGTAATAAAATGTTCAGTTGAGTAACATATTCTAATATTACTATAAAGCAACTGTTTAGTTGTATGTAGTTGCATGTAGATGTACAAAATAAATAAATAAATAAGATTGGTTTCAGGGTATTTCGAAGTCGGGAACTCACTACTACTGGATTTTTGTTTTTTGATAATGAAAACAAACTGATGTTTTACCCGTTTTATAGTTTCTTCTTTGTATAAAACTCGTGGAATTTCACTCCGAATAAATTTTAACTTCATGAATTTGCTATTAACTTTTCTTAGATAGTTTTCGATATTTTTGATAAGCCGTAACTCTATTCCGGATGACCAATTATGCTAGCTATTCATTCACTTTAATTAACTTTAGTCGGCTCTCCTCGGACTCTCTTTTATCGAGTTGTCAGCGATGACCGAGCTCTGAAACTCACATAAATCTTAATTTTTTTAAGATACTGCCAAACCTGTTTTAGAAAAAGCAAACTTGTTACCGGATCTGAATTTAGTGACCCACAACTTACCGGAAAAAGTCTGTTCCTCTTCAGTTAAGATCCTTCAATGGAGATTCATTTCTAATCGACCTCAAAAAGTAGGAGGTTCTATGTTCATTTATATGTATTTTTTTTGCCATTTATGTATGTTTATCGATTTCCCCGTCAATTGTGGACCGATTTTAGTCCCATAGTCAACAAGTCAGGATCTGATAAAGGGACCGAAATTCGGTACACATATTTATGGGATCGGAAGAAGTAAGTCTGTTAAGTTTGGCCAAAATCTGAGGGAGTGATAACCCCTCATGTTATACATGTTATTGAGATCGCTATCTTAAATGGGCGATACCCCGCTCCTCAAAAAAACAATGTTTACTTACATATGTAGTTTCAAGTATAACGCCAATAACACCAATCTTTCGTCCACTTCGTTCGATAATTGTTGATTTCTCATATTTGCCTGTCATTGTTGGTTCGTTTGAGGAGTCCATGTTTGCCACAAGCATTTTGGTATCTAGTTTCTCCAAAAAGGGCACCACACCTTCTACTCCGTGATCGAATTCATGATTTCCGAGAGTCTAAAATAGTTGCACAGTTTATATTTAATAATTATAACTATTAATAATAACAAAAAAAGTGATGAAATTCATTTACCATCGCATCTGCTGGCAATATATTCAAAAACTGGCTCGTCACATTCCAGCGACCAATATTATACCAGAGTGTGCCTTGGAAACTATCACCTGCATTAAAGTACACGGGATTGAAGTCCTTCTGCTCATCAAGCAAACGACGTACGGTGTACACAGTTCGCGCGTAGCCACCAATGCATTCCTCACCAGCATCGCAGGTTCCACCGTTTATATCCGTGGGCTCAAATCTGCGGATAATTTTAATGTTGCTTACAAGTATAAATAGAGTAAATGGCAAAAGAGGAATCAAAGAACTAATTTCAATTTAGTGACCCAAAATCTCTTAAATGTAGCGTAGTCGCAATTAAGAGATTTTGCATCTTCGGATATTAATCTGGCCATATTCCGCACTGGCTCTAAATTCAGTGTGGAATATTTTATTACGATTGACGGAAAAAACACCAAATTTGGTATTTCTAAATAATCTAACAAATGTTGTCTTTTTAAAACTCTGAAAGGAGGGACGGTTTGTATAGAGCTACTTCTTATAAGAGGGGCGGCAATACTTTACAAATTCAAGAGAGAATAGGGAGTTATAATAGCCAAACTTATTGGTTCTATATATAATATATATGGGGCATTATTCCTGAACTGCCCCAACCATTCAACATAATACTTACCGAGATACAACAGTTAAATGAGCGCAAGGTGCTCGCGTTGTCGCGTCTTTTCAAATGTCGACGCGACCTTGCGCTCATTTAACTGTTGTATCTCGGTAAGTATTATGTTCTCCATTTTGTCCTTATAAGTTTTGTAGTAAAAAAGATGGGCTTACGATTAAAAAAAAGAAAAAAAAATTAAAAATGCCCAAAGGCCTCAAAAAGAAAAAAAAATTAATTGACAATTTTTCTATGTTAATTAAAAAATTTTTTAATGACCTTAAAATATTTTTAAAGGGCATAAAATTTCCTTTCGTAATCGATTTTAGAAGTTTTATTTGCTTTAATAGTAAAAAAGTTATGAGCTTTTGAATCGATGTAGCCACCACCATTGAATAGTTAGGGAAGTTCAGGAATAATGCCCCATATATAATATATATAATATCTCATGGTTCATACAAACAGCCCAAAATACGAAGAAACGGAAGTGTCTATATGGAATATACTTTTGATACTGATCAATAATACACTCCCGAGACTCAAAAAGTTTTCAATAGAAAATTTAATTTTTAAAATCTAAACACGGAGAAAAATTGGTAAACTGTTTTTTTTTTTATTTATTATTCAATACTTAAGTAATTTATAAAAAAAAAATAAGGGTTCTAAGTCTAAACGTTCTTTTTTTTATATTTTTTATTTTTGTGTGTGCACCTTAAAAATGCAAATTTTTTTTCGATCAATGGAATAGAGAAGATATGGAATCTGACATAAATGACACAATTCTTCAAAAACTTTGAAATGATTCGATTGCTTATGATATTTAAAACTTAATTAATAATGTGTGCCACCTTTAATTGAGATTACTTCTCAGATTCTGCCAGTCATTGAATCGTAAAGTGACTTTAAAAAATCACTATATCTCGCTCCAGGGGCAATTAAAGGCACTCTTTCATAATGCAACATCTTCAAATTATCTGCCAGATTGAGAAACTTTACGCGAAAGCCATTGCCGTCCATTCTCTATAAGATTAAGACCATTAGGTAACATTTTGATTCTTAATCTACTTTATTACTCGGATGGTTTGAATCCACACGTAATTTTGTGAGAAAACCTTTTGGAATTGCTCTCTGTAGCGAGTAGTATTTATCTTAGATGTATATACTTTACTTGCATCTATTTCCAAATCCGAACGGAATTAGACTGCAATTGAGTTTGAGGCTTCTCGCACAATTCTTTGCGTTTCGCAAGGCATAAGTGCTTTTCTATTGGGGGTTTTCATATATTTTCCCTAATTTAGAAAATGACAAACAAAAGTCTCACCCTTAAAGGTTTTTTTTTTTCTATCTGCCTGCTCGTAAGACTGTTGTCGCGATATATCAATATTTTGCCTCTTTCCTACGCAGTTAGAACTGTGCCACGACCCATTTTATATTTAAATAATCAAAACTATTGCGAGAGGTAATAAAATGCAATATTTTACTTACACAGCTTATCGAAAACTAAGGTTACAGCCTTTGAGTCTATTCTACTGATCTCAAAAAAAAAAAAAAAAACATTGCGTTCGTTTGTTTTTAGTTTCAACTCTTTGTTGGCTTTTCTCTCTCTCCCTGTCTTTTGCTCTTCCTGCCTCTCTCAACATTTTGGTTGCCGAGAGAACACTTTTGTTTCTACCTTTATAAGTATATCCTGATCAGGCGTTCAGTTCACTTTTAAGGTTGGGCCACCTCTCAAACACAACGGCCAATGTATATAAACACGCATGAGCGTGAAAAAGATACAGATGGCGTTTGCGTGCATATATTTTTTTTTTATACATATACCTGCCACCTCAAGCATCAACGTTATGAAATTGGACGTGCAAATTTGAGCAAGCTCTGACTAGTGGCCTGACCTTGTAAGTGAACTGAGTCGGGGGCATGGTAAAAACTTATTAATAATTGCCAAATGAAAACACATAATATATTTGAGCAAGAAATTTCGTTAGACAAAAGACTGCTTTGATGTATTTAATGTTCGAGTCACTCGAACCGATAACAAAGGTGGGCTTCACCAAAAATTATAGAAGACTATTATTTAAGAAAGCATGTTACGAAATACGAACGGTGAACGATGAACTTTTAATTACCAAAGATTATATTAAACTACACTTTATTTATTATAGACGTAAACTGTCAATTAATAGTGAAATAATTCTTTTTCAGGTCTACAATGTACTTTAATATAAGAAAACAAGTAAGGAAATTTCAGTCGGGCGTAACCGACTGTAAGAGGCCCTGTACCAGTTCAGGTCGCCTAACAAACACATTAAATGTTTCCGGAGCTTATGACCAAACACATGACCACTTCTCACTGCGCGAATATGAATGAAAAGAAAAGGGGGGTCGTTCAAATTCCATTGCTTATAAAATCGTCATTTATTATCCGAGTTTGATAAACTTTTTGGATTTTGGCTTAGAGAGGCGTTATCTCTATATTGGCGCATTAAATTTTTTTTGTGCCGAAAAAATTTTTAGCCTTGGAGGTGATTATATGGTGAAGGGGGGAGGGGGAAAATTTTAAAATAAACTTGTAAAATTCCGGAGCAGTCCTAGTCGAATGCAAAAAACACGAAGTCTCTATCTATTACCGTTTCCGAGATCCTTTCGTTCATACAGACGGACAGACGGACATGTCTATATCGACTCCTCTATCGCTCCTGACCATAATGGGGGTAATTTTGGGGAGTCTCCGATTGTTATTTCTACCTGTTACATACATTTGCACAAAACCAATAGGCTCTTGTACCTTCGGTACAGGGCCTAAAAATATTATACATATATATGTATATATTCTTCATTACTAAGCCCTCCCCACTTTTTCAATAGATCTTACACATCGTGGCCTTACTGGCGAATAAAACAAATTTTATCACCTCAAGTGGATGCAAAGATATGTAGAATTTTTTGTATCGCTTGTCCGATTTTGACCAAACTTAACACGATTACTTTTTCCGATTCCATTAACATGTATACTAAATTTCGTCTATGTACCTCAAAAGGATGCAAAGATATGTTGAAGTTTTTGTATTGCTTGTATGGGGGTGGGATTCAGCCCTTACTGATTTTGACCAAACTTATATAAAAACAAGTAAGGAAATACAGTCGGGCGTAACCAACTGTAAGAGGCCCTGTACCAGTTCAGGTCGCCTAACAAACATATTAAATGTTTCCCGAGCTTATGACCAAACACATGACCACTTCTCACTGCGCGAATATGAATGAAAAGAAAAGGGGGGTTGTTCAAATTCAATTGCTTATAAAATCGCCATTTATTATCCGATTTTGATGAACTTTTTGGATTTTTGCTTAGAGAGACGTTATCTCTATATTGGTACACTCAATTTTTTTTGTGCCGAAGAAATTTTCACCCTAAGGGGTGATTTTATGGGGAAGGGGGGAGGGGAAAAATTTCAAAATAAACTTGTGAAATTCCGGAGCAATCCTAGTCGAATGCAAAAAACACGAAGTCTCTATCTATTACCGTTTCCGAGATCCTTTCGTTCATACAGACGGACAGACGGACGGACGGACAGACGGACGGACGGACAGACGGACGGACGGACAGACGGACGGACGGACAGACGGACATGGCTATATCGACTCCTCTTTCATTCCTGACCATAATGGTGGTAACTTTGGGGGGTCTCCGACCATTATTTCTACCTGTTACATACATTTGCACAAACCCAATAGGCTCTTGTACCTTCGGTACAGGGCCTAACAATCTTTGATGCGGGTTATACAAGTATATCGTACTAAAATTTGAGCTCAATCGATGCAGAACATTTTGAGTTTTTTAAGCGCACACCAACGAACTTAACATTTTTATACATACAGATTAAATCAATTAGTTATAAAAAAACATCCTCTCAAATGACAAACAAACTTAATAAAACCATAAATTAGTCAAATATTGCGTATTAAATTTACTTTAAATCATAAAAAGTACATTAAAACTAAATATGAATGTAGAGTATAAAACCTGATGAGGTAAAATCAAAGGTCGAAAGGCTACCTAGATAAAACCCCCAAACCATCTGAAATTATTAATGTATAATTAAACATTTGTCTGGTTGAGTACTTCGCAATCAGTTGGACCTTTCCAAGAAATGTTTACAATAAGTAAAGTAACGAATTCGAATATTTCGACCCTTACTATCCATTTTTCTGTATTTTAACATTTTCTGAAGGAAGTTTTTTTTAGGAAGTTTTTGAAAGGTATATAACACATCTCGATATGACTTATTATCACTAACGTGAGCTTTCGATACTTGCATGGACGGCCGTCCACAGTGGTAGTTCATGTCTACGCGTATATCTTAGTGGCGAATACTGAATTAATACTGTCTGATTAGATTTATTGATTCACCATAAATAACAACCTTGATTGGATGTCAATGTACAATAAATTTTATATATTCTGCAACGGTTTGTATGAAAGTACATACTTGCGTATGTGTATACAGTGTTTCATGGTATCAGCAAAAACTCACTTAAATACTTGTTTGTTCACTAAACAAAATTTATGGATATTATAAACGATAGCAAAACAAAATCACCCTTGAAAATCATGAAGCTTTTATTAGTTTTAATATTGTAAAATGTTGAAGTTAAACAGAGACGTACGGGAATGTGTGGGATCAATATTGAGGTCATGAAACATTGATTTTTTTAATATTATTTTTTACTTCTCGCAGAGTGTGAATTGTGTTATTTAAATATGAACAATACCATGCCTTCATTTAGCGTTCAACACTTCAATATTTGTTTGACCCAAATAAGTGAAAGAGACCTTTTCTAGTGGTCGTGCGCTATATAATATTTTAAAATGATTAACGTAAGGTAGACCAAATTTAGCGTTTCCACCTAAATTAAGAATAACAATATAAACTTTTTTATAGAAAAATTCAGATAGAAGGGTAGGTTAAATTCCCTCTAAGGGTTGCCTCGTATATTGAATACAAGTGATCTGAAGAAGGAATCTAAATATCTATACTTGATGGCTCTATTTTTTATAGTTTCCAAGTTCTCGTTGTTCACACGGACAGTCAGCCAGCATGTATCTATATGGACCTGATTATTGATGCTGGCCAATAATAGATTTACTTTATGGGTTCTGCCTCGCCTCAATCTACCTGTTACATACATATGTAAAAACTCAATACACCCTTTTACCCTATCGGTACAGGGTAGAGCACATATGAAATACTATTATCCAATGCACATTATTCCAAAACACGGCCAACACGCAGCTATTTTATTGTATGTTATAGTATCATACATTTGCTACTTTACATCAAAGTTATGAGGTGGCATTGACGAAACGTCAGACATGAAATAGAAAGAAATACGCGAATGATTTCATGATAACCTCAATTTTATAAAAAGCGTTAATATGTATGTATAAACCTAATAAAAGTTAGACACAAAGAAAAAAAAGCAACTATGCTGTTGGATTGTTATTCTTATTCTTTCTTTCTACATTGATAGTGTGGTTGGCAGGCTATAGCGAATATCGCTATTACATTGAACATTACAGTTAAATTGACCATTAACCTCGAAATGAAACGGATCCAGCTTAATTTGTGTACAATCCTTTATTTTAGCATTCTAAATGTTGTCTTAAAGTCTTATAAAATCACGTGTTAGCTTCCTTTGATATGTGAAGGCAAAACTCACGAAAATCAGTTTTTTTTTTTCAAATACCTCGTTTCTTTTGCTTCAAAGCATGTTTGCTATTATTAGTAAAGTTGTAGACTATAAAATTATCGTCTTTACCAATTTTTCAGGCTTTTAATCGTTTTTGAGATAGAGCGCGTAGAGTACGGTGCGCTCAGCCATACACGCCATAGTTCATTCGCGAATATTTTTTTAAAAATATTTTATTTATTTTTTCGATCATCTTTTCTAAAGAGATTAATTATAATAATTAAAATCTTTAAATCTAGTTATGTACTGAGCCTCCTGTTAGAGACTTATGTAGTTACAGCTTGTGTAGCACATCACAGGGCTTGAAGGTCATTTCTCCAGAGTCGTGTTTGGTCATTGTGTAAGGTTAGAGATGTTGCGAGTGGATTTGGGTGAGAATTGAGTTTGCATTCATAGTTCTTCTTGAAGAAATCTATTAAAATTCTAAGAGTTGGGATGTTAAGATCGCTGTGAATGTGAGTATTGCGAAATTACCAAGGTGCACAGGTTAGAGTAAATATTTCCGATTCAACTCTTTTTGCTATATCGAATCACTGATACTTGCATTGTCCCAGAACGTCTAAAAAGACTTTATTACGGAGTTGTAAAGGAGGACTTGATGTCCCAGCTTAAGGATGGCCGCAAATTAATAAGCCAGTGTGGGGAATTGGCTTTTAGCTTTATTTATGTTTTCTTGGCTTCAATATGTTTACGGTAAAAGAGCCGTCTTTGGATATGAATGTCGAGATGCAACAGATCATTGACTTGGGGGATCACAATATTGTTTAGAGTCAACGATGGACAAGTATCTCTGTTTAACGTGAATGTAAAGTGTTTTTTTTATTGCTCATTTATTTTTATACGTCAGTTCGATAACCACGCCTCGCGATTAGAGATGTCGTCTATTTGATTTTATTGAGCATCGAAATTAATGTAGGATTCCTGCGCCATCGGCAAATGTGGATGTTCTGACTCTCTGATCCGTTGATATGTCTAATGTATACAGAATATATAAGATGGGACTGAGAACGCTGTGTAAGGGAACACCAGCTTTTATTTCAGACTCCTGTATTATGTTGTCATTCTGTCCTACTGTGAATACCCTTTTGCTGAGATATGAGTCAAGAACTTTGTTTGCATTGTTAGGAAGCTATACGTTAAGTTTGTACTTCAGCTCGTCGAGCCAAACGCAATCTTTATGCAACTCTGTTACTATATACGGTTCAAATAATATTAGCAATTTAACCGATCCTTGTGGCTTTCCTCGGACAGAACTCAGGTGCCGATAATATCACTACACATATTTTTGAATGCTTCCACTTCGGCTGAATAGCTACATCTCAAGCTTACTAATGTAATTCAAAAACGATTTACTAAATCCAAAATGATGTTATTAATATCGGCAGTTATATCGGCATTGGGTTGGGAAATGGGTTGCCTCGCAGCTATTTTATTGTATGTTATAGTATCATACATTTGCTACTTTACATCAAAGTTATGAGGTGGCATTGACGAAACGTCAGACATGAAATAGAAAGAAATGCGCGAATGATTTCATGATAACCTCAATTTTATAAAAAGCGTTAATATGTATGTATAAACCTAATAAAAGTTAGACACAAAGAAAAAAAAGCAACTATGCCGTTAGATTGTTATTCTTATTCTTTCTTTCTACATTGATAGTGTGGTTGGCAGGCTATAGCGAATATCGCTATTACATTGAACATTACAGTTAAATTGACCATTAACCTCGAAATGAAACGGATCCAGCTTAATTTGTGTACAATCCTTTATTTTAGCATTCTAAATGTTGTCTTAAAGTCTTATAAAATCACGTGTTAGCTTCCTTTGATATGTGAAGGCAAAACTCACGAAAATCAGCTTAAGGATGGCCGCAAATTAATAAGCCAGTGTGGGGAATTGGCTTTTAGCTTTATTTATGTTTTCTTGGCTTCAATATGTTTACGGTAAAAGAGCCGTCTTTGGATATGAATGTCGAGATGCAACAGATCATTGACTTGGGGGATCACAATATTGTTTAGAGTCAACGATGGACAAGTATCTCTGTTTAACGTGAATGTAAAGTGTTTTTTTTATTGCTCATTTATTTTTATACGTCAGTTCGATAACCACGCCTCGCGATTAGAGATGTCGTCTATTTGATTTTATTGAGCATCGAAATTAATGTAGGATTCCTGCGCCATCGGCAAATGTGGATGTTCTGACTCTCTGATCCGTTGATATGTCTAATGTATACAGAATATATAAGATGGGACTGAGAACGCTGTGTAAGGGAACACCAGCTTTTATTTCAGACTCCTGTATTATGTTGTTATTCTGTCGTACTGTGAATACCCTTTTTCTGAGATATGAGTCAAGAACTTTGTTTGCATTGTTAGGAAGCTATACGTTAAGTTTGTACTTCAGCTCGTCGAGCCAAACGCAATCTTTATGCAACTCTGTTACTATATACGGTTCAAATAATATTAGCAATTTAACCGATCCTTGTGGCTTTCCTCGGACAGAACTCAGGTGCCGATAATATCACTACACATATTTTTGAATGCTTCCACTTCGGCTGAATAGCTACATCTCAAGCTTACTAATGTAATTCAAAAACGATTTACTAAATCCAAAATGATGTTATTAATATCGGCAGTTATATCGGCATTGGGTTGGGAAATGGGTTGCCTCGCAGCTATTTTATTGTATGTTATAGTATCATACATTTGCTACTTTACATCAAAGTTATGAGGTGGCATTGACGAAACGTCAGACATGAAATAGAAAGAAATGCGCGAATGATTTCATGATAACCTCAATTTTATAAAAAGCGTTAATATGTATGTATAAACCTAATAAAAGTTAGACACAAAGAAAAAAAAGCAACTATGCCGTTAGATTGTTATTCTTATTCTTTCTTTCTACATTGATAGTGTGGTTGGCAGGCTATAGCGAATATCGCTATTACATTGAACATTACAGTTAAATTGACCATTAACCTCGAAATGAAACGGATCCAGCTTAATTTGTGTACAATCCTTTATTTTAGCATTCTAAATGTTGTCTTAAAGTCTTATAAAATCACGTGTTAGCTTCCTTTGATATGTGAAGGCAAAACTCACGAAAATCAGCTTAAGGATGGCCGCAAATTAATAAGCCAGTGTGGGGAATTGGCTTTTAGCTTTATTTATGTTTTCTTGGCTTCAATATGTTTACGGTAAAAGAGCCGTCTTTGGATATGAATGTCGAGATGCAACAGATCATTGACTTGGGGGATCACAATATTGTTTAGAGTCAACGATGGACAAGTATCTCTGTTTAACGTGAATGTAAAGTGTTTTTTTTATTGCTCATTTATTTTTATACGTCAGTTCGATAACCACGCCTCGCGATTAGAGATGTCGTCTATTTGATTTTATTGAGCATCGAAATTAATGTAGGATTCCTGCGCCATCGGCAAATGTGGATGTTCTGACTCTCTGATCCGTTGATATGTCTAATGTATACAGAATATATAAGATGGGACTGAGAACGCTGTGTAAGGGAACACCAGCTTTTATTTCAGACTCCTGTATTATGTTGTTATTCTGTCGTACTGTGAATACCCTTTTTCTGAGATATGAGTCAAGAACTTTGTTTGCATTGTTAGGAAGCTATACGTTAAGTTTGTACTTCAGCTCGTCGAGCCAAACGCAATCAAATGTTTAAGCTACAGATTGCGGAAAAATATTCACGGAGTTCTTAATGATAGTTTAAGAGAATCTTATTTTTATCACATTATGACCTAAACGATCAAAAAGAGTTTTATTAAAAAGTAGAGATGTCACTATTGGAGTCAAAAAATGTGTGTTTTTTAGCGTTTCATAACTATAGCATAATCATTGATTTTCCTCATTTTATTGGTAATACGTGAGAAATGCCTAAACATTATAAGTTTGTTAAATTATTTAAATTATAATAACTGCAAAAAAATATTTATACCACGTGCTGCTTTGTTAAGTGAAAAAAGTAAAAATATTGGCTCTTGAAATGGAATATTTTTCGAAGGTTTTCCTTCGGAAAGTTGAATATAATTTCTTGGACATCGTGAAGAGTACGGTAAAAGTATAACTGGTGTATCAAAAAATAAATTTAATGAAGGTCAGCAAAGAAAAATAATAAATAAAGCTAACACCTCTACTCTAAGTTACAACCAATTAGTGGAATTGGTTGGGAGGCACCGTGCCCAAATTTACCGTTTACCGAGTCTTTCAAGGGGCGTCCCAAAAATATTCCTCAACGCAAAATGAAAAAGGCACCATGTTTGGTTCAAATACTTGTGGAGGCTTACTTAGAATTTTGCGAACAAAGTTTGCGCACAAATTGGAAACAAGTAACTTTGCACACATTGATCGAATAATAACTCCAATTTAATTTGTTAATGGTAAATAGAATAGAGAGAAAAACATGTACAATACTAGAAACAAATCAAAGGAGAATTAAGCAATAATCAATACAGCATTAAAAGAATAGTCATTTATAGATCACAATTGAAATTGTAGAGTAATTATTTGAATGCAATAATTTGTGCTATAGTTATGAAACGCACCTTATATAGAAATCTGAAGCTCTGAGGCGCATCGATTGCTTGTAGAAGCATATGGTAGCCTCACTGAGAGAAGTGGTTGTGAGTGGTTTTCAATGTTTAAGAAAGGTGAATTTGAGGACAATCGAGTACAAAATAATTTCGAATCATCGAGAATTATTCAACATGGAAATTAAGTTTCATATAAACTGACGCCGAGAAACGTTGAACGCTGATTTTCCACATGTGAAATGCTGATAACTGAACGGATTTTCTACACCGTATATTCAACGAGGATATAATCCAAAAAGGAAGAAATCATGGTAACCACCTGTCCAAACTTCAACATACCGCGTTGCCAAGTATTCATGGTAAAGACTATTCTTGTGCATGTTTGTCGTTTATTATAAGTTGCTCCAATCTATAGAAACCATTATCGAACGTTTCTACCGAACACTCAAAGAAAAGCATATCCAATACTACTCCCACATAGTTCACAGCTAGTCAAAACCTATATCGGTGCATAGGACATTGCTTCATCTGATTATCCCTTGATTCGATCGATGACACATGGCCTTGTCTGAGCACTACTTTACATCATTCCAAAAACTGGGTCGCAAAGTATTCTTCTGAGGCGATAAAGATGGGAAAAAGTATGGCCAAGCGATGGGTAATACTATTTATAAAATATAAGTTTCCGTTCATTCTTTATGCAATGCAATATTATATACATATATGATCGCCTGAATAGGGCATATTAATTATACTTATTTGTCTTTAGCTGAAATTTACTTTAACGATTAGTTTTTATTAAACTTTTATTTTGAATAATTTGCAAATTTTCTTGTCGGATTTGGATTCAGTGACTCAAAATGAACCTTCAATGCACGTTCATTTTGTTTCTTAAAATTATAATTATGTCAAACGTACAATGGAGAAAAGATGATTTTACCTGGCATGAAAATCATTGATATGTATAATCGAGAGCGGAAATTGATCGGAACCAGCAGATAATGACGCAGTATTAATCAATAGCGTTACGACAAGAAGCGAGGTGAACATATTTGCTCTCGATGGAGGAAAAACTGTCGATGATTGCAATAACTATTTTACAACAGAACACGTTGGAAATACTTATCCACGCAAAAACCTCGATACGACTGAACACCGAAACGCCGCGTTAGCAAACGCTAATCAGAATATTATATTTAGATCTGATATGGCAAGTCAATACTTATCGTCCACGTCTTTAGCAAAACCCACCCACCCACAAAGTAGTCGAATAAAATAGCTGGATATGTATTATTTTTCAGTGCATAGTCGTGTAAACAGCTTTACAATGTACATATACAAGTATATATTAATCTATTAAATCAAACATACATACAGTATACAGTGGCCAACAAAAAATTCGGACTAGTTTTATACCCTTCCCTAAGATATGTCAATGTCTAAAAAATTCTGCGACCGCATTGAAGTGTTTTTTTAATAGAGTGATTTTGTTATAGATTAGAGTGAACCGTGTAGTTGGTTTGACACAATTGTTACGTTCACATGTTATACCAATAAAATTGGACAATCTGAATAAGTCGTACAATTTTCAACTGTTCGACTTAAAATTCGGTAGATGGAATACTATACTGAATCTACAAAGTATTTTGATATGGTGTAAATAGAATTACTATCAGTTTGTCAGTCTGTCTAATCTTTTGACCGTTTGTTTCCCATTTTATCAATCTGTTCACCCTTTTCTCCATCTGTCTGTCACAAATATCGATATAAAACATCAAGATGAGAGCTATAATCTTTATGCAACTGTGTTACTATATACGGTTCAAATAATATTAGCAATTTATCCTATCCTTGTGGCTTTCCTCTTGTGCCTCCTCGGACAGAACTCAGGTGCCGATAATATCACTACACATATTTTTGAATGCTTCCACTTCGGCTGAATAGCTACATCTCAAGCTTACTAATGTAATTCAAAAACGATTTACTAAATCCAAATTGATGTTATTAATATCGGCAGTTATATCGGCATTTAGCATGGAAGCCTACACATCACTCTGAGTTTTTGTATGAATTGATTTTGGTAATTTGGTTCGAAAAACCAAACTTGGTCTACCTTACATCAATTCTTATTTAATATTTCATTTTGTTCCAGATCAACCCCCATACAAATCTGACCGAACGGACTATTTCACTCGCACCCGCAGTAAATTGTGATCTTTAAACTTGCGCTCCCACTTACGGTGATCTTTTAAAGCGTTTGGCAAGATGACGGAAGAATCGAACTGTTTGGCTTTTGAAGAAACATCTTTAGATAGTTCCCCAAATAATATATATAAAAATCAGCTTTTATACTACGAATAGAGTACAATTTCAATTTATTCAAGTTTAAGGGTGTCTGGCAGGAGGTCGGAACCGTAGTAAGTGTCTGACAATGAACGACGTTATTTCTAATATTTTTCCGAATAAAATATGTAAAAACTGAGCTTTATACTATGACAAAAGTAAGATGCAATTTTATGAACCTTTACCACTTGTTACCAGCCAAAGACACCACTACCCAAATTTCATAAACGGGGACCATTCCTACCCCTTTTGGGGACACACATAGAGAAACTTTTTGCTACAAAAAACCTTCTATCCAAATTTGAAACTAATATCGGAAAAATCGTGGGAACAAAACGCATACCTACATATGCGCAGACATACAAATAGATGGGTATGACCAAAATGACATGTTTGTAAGAGTATGCTACGACAAAACTAATTTACATTGCCGACCATCTATCTGTTGTTGTGCAAAATACTGTAATACAGAAACAGTTTCGTTAGAACATGATACTACTTTCCAATTTTTGTATATTAACTGTAGTACTTGTACAGGCAGACGAACGAACAAAAAGGTTGACTGACGGACAAGTAGTTCGATTTGCATAATAGCTTAAAATGTTTCTATGATTGATTTAAGTATTCTATGAAACAAGTGTCAAGTTCATCGGTTGAAAATTGGAAGTTATTTATTTAGGTTATTTATTTTTATCTGCATGTGACAATTGTCCCATACTGCCCACTTTATCTACTCCGCTCTATAATTAAAGGTACATATATGGAAAATAAACTTCAATGTTCTATATATCATAAATTATGTTTATATAAAACTTTCAATGAGATATCGCATTTCATGAATTCACAAAATCACTGGTTTAAATGGTCGTGATCTCGACGCCATTAATGATCGCAAAGGTCTATGTTGGACTTGATTCCGCTACAGATCAACTGAGACTGAGATCATGAAATTTATGAGCCAGATTAGATCTGGTTTTTCTGAAATCAGGAGAGGTTTTAAACTTATGACAGATAAGTTTGAAGAACTTGAAAAATCATTCAATGATTTTAAATGTTTGCATTCGTCCCCTAAACGAAAGAAAAAAAATTCTCCAAAGTCTCTCGTTGTGCCTTCTCAGGTTCAACCTGTAATTTCGAATGTACCTATTAATGCGTCATCTTCACATTATGAACCTGCAACTCCTAACATGCCTTTCAATCAGAAATCAGATGTTTCTACTGCCATTCCCTCTCCTTAACCAGTGAAGTCAGCTATGGTGCCAAAGCAAAGACTCCACTTAGCTTTAAATCGTCAAGATTTATGCACGAATATGTCTATAAAAATAAACACTCATTTGCACAGAACGGTGTTGAATCAGTTGCACCAACTACCCCAAAAAACAATGTCCTTCTTCTTTCCTAACCCATTATCAAAATGTGAGAAGGTTAAGATCTATGCTTAGATATTTTGTAATAATTTCGTTTCTTTCAGAAAAGATAATTCCTTTCGCTCTGGTGGTGGCTTACTAATCTCGATCAAATCACCTTTAATGACAGAGGAAATTGGCACTCTAGACCAGGATATTGAATTTATATGTGTTACACTTTCTTTTTGTAGCTTTAAGATATTCATTACTTGCTCATATATTCCTCCTGCGGGAGAAGCGAATATTTACTGTCACATTACATTGCCACTCTTCTACATGAAAAAGATCATCTTATTGGCATGGGTGATTTTAATTTACTAAAAATTAGATGGTTGCATATGATAGAATCTTCTATGTTAATTTCAGCTGAAAATAATGAGTTTCTTGATAATCTATTTGAGTTGTCCTTGCAATAATATGACATTGTTCGTAACAGCTCTGATAGACATCTTGATCTCGTTTTTGTTGATGCTGGTTTTGACATATTTATCAAAATATCTCCCCTTTAACAACTCCAGAAGATATTTACCATCCAACCTTGGAAGTTTCATTTGAGGTTGATAGTATTTCTTCTTCACAGGATAGTAATAAATGTCTTCAACGTGTCAGATGTTTTAGGAAAATTGACTTCGTTAAGTTGAATTACCTATTTTTAAGTACCGATTTGAATTTGAAATGGTGTACATTTATTGAATTGGCATTGCATGTTTTTTATCTACCATTTTCAATTATTTTGACAGATGTTTTCCATATACCTTTATTTTAAGCTCAGTAAAAAACAGCCTTAGTTCTCTCGTTGTCTTTGTAGATTAAAGAATGTCAAGTCACGTTTATTTAAAAAGTATTTACTCTAAATCTGATTTTTGTAGGTATTCTGTTGCACGGTCTGATTTAACGCATTAAATCGAAGGTGTTGTGCTGATTTTTAGTAAAATTTAATAAATTTAATATTTTATAAATATTTAGTAAAAGTTAAACAACCCATGCGTCGCAATCCAAAATGTTTCTTTAATTTCGTAACAACGAAACGTTGTACTACAACGTACCCATCTCTATAATATAGAGGAGTCGATAAAGACTTGTCCCTCTGTCCGTCTGGCCGTCCGTATGAACGAAAGATTCTCGGAAACGGTAATAGATAGAGACTTCGTGTTTTTTGCATTCGACTAGGACTTCTCCAGAATTTTACGAGTTTATTTTAAAAATTTGATTTGAAGTTTAATTTGATTTGAAAAACCTATGATGCTTCCGTCCTATCTTATCTTTTCACACTTAACAAACAGCAAGAATTGGGAGGAGCAAAATACTTTTCGTCAGTAAATTTTTTGCTATTTATTTCCTACCTTTTTGTCTTGCAGCTAATTCGAGCTGCGTCCTGTACTAGTACAGGGCCTCTTACAATCGTTTACGTTCGACTGTAATTTATATTAAAATATAAATGTAACTTTATGTTAAAATATATTGGTTTAAATAATTAGTTTTAAGCGACTGTTTTACCATCAGGTAAGTTGGTTCACCTGTAGATACGTGTGTCGTGTGGGATAGCTCCATCGCACTAAACAGTTCTCTTCCTGGGCGTAGTCACATGAGAGCCTCATTGAGTGTTTCTCGCATTATAGTCACCACCAACTATGTACCTTGCGCCTAGTTTACCAAAGAAATCTTCAAGTTGATAACATTTTATTGTCTGGCTAGGTGTACAGTTAACTGAAGCTACAGTGAGAGGCTGTTGTTGATCCGTAACTAATATTTTTGCAAGATTGAAATGCGTTTAATTAGGGAAAAATTTTTGACTATGATAAAGTTTTCAATACTCAAATTGGAACTTAACGCATCCTAAATCGCTAAAAATCGAATTTCTAAATTCGTTGAATGACTTTCAATATGTGTATATTTCGATATAAAAATATACAATTCTTTATTTAGTGGGGTAGTACTTTAATATCTCCCTCGTCTCTTAATAATTCTCCAACAAGCTATAAGTAGCTATAAATTTCCTATTTACCGGCTGTAACATACACTCAAGCATCTGCATCATTTTTCACCAGCAGCAACAAACTAACATGATTACTCTGCTCACCTTGCTCAATAATTACTTTCCGCCCCTCGTCATACCCGAACACAATGATGCTTATAGCAGTATTGTTATTTTCAAATACAGCTAAATCGTTTAATTGAGCTGGAAAATTCATTGATGTAGGGTAAGTAATTCCTATATATTAGAAGCAAGTGTTATTATGCTCATCTTTGTTTGATGAAATTTTTCTGCTATAAATAATCATTAATTTGTATGCATTCTGCGAACATTTCTACTTCGCTTTACATGCTATAGCACTCATTTATTTCATTATAGTTTATTATTATTGAAATTAGTTTATTTTATATTACTTATTTTATAATATTAGTTTAATTATATTTAAGTTTAACACTTTATTCAAATTATTCTTAGTTAATAGTGCAGCCAGAGTGACGTCGTCTGAGCTGAATCTTTTGGTTTACTGGCTCCGATCGATTTGAGGTAATTTGGTGTACTTCTTAATGCGATTGGGAGATGTAATCTTGTTA
>JAWNNP010001087.1:0-76770 GCA_035044805.1 Leucophenga maculata
ATCGGCTACTATATTGTCTTCTCCTTTTAAGTACCTTAGTTCCGTAGTGAATTGTGATATAAATTCTAGCTGACGTTGTTGTCTATCGGAGGCTTTACTTGATTTTTGTTGGAACGCATATGTTAGCGGTTTATGATCTGTACATATCATAAACGGTCTTCCATCAAGATAATGTTGAAAATATTTAACAGAGGCGAATACGGCGAGTAGTTCTCGATCGTATGTACTATATCGTTTTTCTGTTTCTGACAGCTTACGTGAGAAAAATCCAATGGGCTGCATTTTGTTGTCAACAAGTTGTTCGAGAGCTGCGCCAATAGCGACGTCTGATGCATCTGTGGAGAGGCTCAATGTTGCGTTGGGTGCCGGATAATTCGTTAATGTGGTGGAGGCTAAACATTCTTTGCAAGTTGCAAAAGATATTTCTGCTTTTCCGTTCCACTGTACTGGTCCATCTTTTTTATACGTGCCTTTTAGTAGATCGTTGAGCGGTGCTTGTAGATCAGCTGCGTGCGGTAGGCTGAGTCGATGGAAGTTCATAATACCCAAGAATCTTCTTAGTTGTTTAATGGTCGTCGGTTTTGAAAAATTTCGTAAAATTTGTACCCGATCATCTGGTGGTTTGTAGCCATCTGGCGAAATCTCGAATCCAAGAAATTTTATTTTTTCTTGGCCAAATACGCATTTGTTCATGTTAATAGTGAGATTGTGTTTTCGCAACCGATTTAGAACAGTTTGCAAGTGCAGTTTGTGTTCGTTGTGGTTGTTTGGACATAATGAGAATATCGTCTATGTAGATGAATACGAAGTCCAGGTCGCGAAAGATAGAGTCAACAAACCTTTGGAATGTTTGTGTTGCATTCTTAAGTCCGTATGGCATCCTTAAGAATTCATATAATCCAAATGGTGTGATAATAGCTGTTTTTTCCACATCTTCTTCTGCCATTTGAATTTGGTTGAATGCTTTCAGAAGATCAAGCGTTGTAAATACTTTTTTGTTGTGCAGCTTTGGAAACAGATCCTGAATATGTGGTGCAGGATATCTGTCGGGCACTGTTTGGGCATTCAGTTTCCTATAGTCGCCGCAGGGTCGCCAGTCGCCTGATGGTTTCATTTGCATATGCAGTGGGCTAGCGTATGGGCTTTTTGATGGGCGTACAACCCCGTTGTCAAGCATTGCTTGAACTGCAGCTTTTGCATCCAGTAGTTTTTTTCCCGTAAGTCTACGAGCGCGTTCTGCAACTGGCTGTCCTGTTGTAATTATACGATGAACGACGTATGGAGATTCGTGTTTACCATGTGGTTGCTGAGGAGCTGTGACATCACTGTACTTCATGATGAGAGTTTTGTACACGTCGTGCGTCAATGCCTCTGATATGATTGTTGATATACTATGTACTTCAGTTGGTTTTACTTTGCCGCATGTATGCAGTGTTGTTGTTTGGTCTATTAGACGACGTTGTTGTAGATCGATTAGTAATCCGTATTTTGCAATGAAACCGGCGGCAATTATGGGCGTAGATACATCTGCTATTGTGAAGATCCACTGTAGTTTTCTTCGAAGGCCAAGGTCAACGTTAAGTAGTTTATTTCCATACGTTTTTATAACAGTGTTATTTGCTGCGTGCAGAACGAAAGGGGTTTCAGTTAGTTTGCCTGAAATGTATGTTTTTGGATATATGGATATTGTTGAACCGGAGTATATTAGAAACGAACATTTCGTATTCCGATCGATTACGTGAAGGCGGCGTTCTGATCGGCTGCCATCCGGTGCCTGCATTGATGACAGCGGTGTTAGTTTTCCGCAGTAGAAGCATTTGTCCAAGTGCATGATTTCTTACACTTGTGCGCATTTGCGCCCAACTTCTTGTGGTAATAACAAAAATTATTGTTGTTGCAGCTATTTTTGCTGTCAGCGTTGTTGCGGGAGCGTGAGCTGCTGCGCGATCGTGAATGGTTGGAATTGTATTTTAATTCCTTTTTTATTTCTGCAAGTTCTGCTTTTATTGCTGTCAGTGTTGTTTCTTGAGAGTGTGATGCTGCGTCGACGTTTCGTTGATTCTGTACTGAGGATACGTTTGCGCTCGTTGCTTCTATCACTTTGTCGGCTAGCTGTGCCAATGTCGACAAGTCCAAATCACTGCTGACAGCTAGTATTCCTCGTACGTATTCCGGTAGTTGCTCTAAGAAAATTGTGTGTAGCAATGCTTCGCCTAACTGTCCGTTCGAACGATTGCGAATTCGCTGCAATAGTACTGTTGGTTTGTCGTAGGTGGGGTCAATACCACACAACAAACGACGCATTTTTGATTCGCTCGTTTCAGCAAAGCTCTGTATGATACGGTTTTTTATTGCCAGGTACTTGTCAGTGGCAGGCGGTTACATGATAATATCCGTAATAAATGGCAATGTTTTTTGGTCGAGTTGAGTAATCACATGTCTGTATTTGGTTGTGTCAGACGTAATGTTAGATAATGCGAAGGATATTTCCACTTGTAAGAACCAGAGATCAGGATGCTCCTGCCAAAACTGTGGAATTCGAAGGTTTCGAACTTCATTTATGTCTGTCACTGCTGAATTTGCACCTGTGGGGCTTGATGAAGACAACGCGTGCGTCTGCTGCTGCAATTGGGGTTGCAATTGCTGCTGTTGTTCCAAATATTCGATGTAATCTTTTAATTGCTTGTTATGGATAACCGTTTGTTGGAATGTGTGCTCCATGTCGCTAACTGTCTGCTTGCTGGTAGTAGGTGCGTCGGTAAAAATATCTTCTTCGTCATTACTCATTTTTTTTGTATGTACAAGTATATCGAGTTTTTCGCGACGGATTTTAATATTTTTTTAAATACTAGCGCTGGTTGCAAAATATTATTTTATTCAAAAGTCGTGGTCACCATTAATTAGTTAAATTAGTTATAAAACCAAACGCGATTGTTTTAATTTATACGATTTTTATTTTAAGTACTCTATATGTCACTCTCTTTACGAAAAGAACTGGCGGAAGGAAGTTCGGAGTCCATTTTGTGCAGAGTCGTATCCTCGGTCCCGAGTTGCCAAACCTTCAAAATATTGTGCGCGGTATCAACACTGGTTTTCTCCGTCTGTCCGCCACACATCCATATGACATAGAGGGCTGAAGTTTTGTATAGATGTTAATAGGATCGGTACTAATCGTGTTAAGATTATTCAAAGTCGGTGGGGAGTATGCCCAAACAAGCGACAAACAAAGTTCAACATATTTTTGGTTCCATTTTAGGTAGAGGGATGCAATTTGTTATATTTGCTAGTGGGACCGCAATGTCAGATCTATTGAAAAAGTGGGGAAGGTTTAGGTGTCTATGAAGAACATTCAGGCAAAGCGTGCCTGGTACCACTAGTAAAATGTATTTTAAGTTGTTGACGATCCAGATTACTCCTGAGTTTTAGGATGTTCAATTTAAATCCTTGTTTCAGTCGCCATTGCCCTCAGGTTTCATTCTAACCTCAGAAAACATCGTTGTCGGGATAATTTTGCATTATAAAATTTGTAACATGAAAACGCAAAATGTTGTGCAACATTTTACGGATCTAGTGGAATTCATAAAAGTCTGGTTCGTTGGACATGAAATTTTTTTGGTGGAACTATATAAATTTAGAATCAATTAAGTCTTGCTGGTTTATAATCCGTTTTTAGTTGCAAAACGGGTTTTAAGTATCTAAAGAAGGGTCGGAAGTTAATTAAATAAATAAGAATGCTTCATGAGCTTGATTACTTTGAAATACCTTGCCATCTTTTTTATTGTTTGGAGATCTCTGTATTGATCCGACTTTAGAGGCTAATCAAGTATTCCACTACAAACTGTTACATACGTCTGCATCACTTTAGTGTATGCTTGTCTTTAAGGGCAGGGTATAAATACTTGTCCTCACACTCGACTTTAAACATTTTTGTTAATAAAATAATTTTTGGAGACTACTATTGCAACATTAAAATTGGATACCCTTTCCACATTTTTCCATTTACGCTTCCGTTTTTTTTTGTTAATTTTAGACAAATTTAGAGCTTTGAACCACATTCAATGAGAGAATCACCTACTTTGGCGACAAAAACTAGCATCCAAAGGTCGTATGCATATTGATTGCGACATTATCACCGAATAAAAGTCACACTTCATTTTGATGCGCTGAGCGGCCTTGATAGAAATGCTATGTACGCTATCTATGTATGTATTTGTATGCAATATTAAGTAAGTGTTTGCTCTGTGTGTTTGTATCTGTGACGCGTTTTGTTTTTGTTCTGCACGATTCTTGTTAACGAGCACCTTCCGGCATGGCACGTACTTCAAATATTCCCAATGCATTGTTTTGTGTTGGCAGGCATGAGCTCTGAGCATAATAGGAAAACAAGTAAGCATTTACGCACACACACACAAACAAACATACACGCACACACACTCACATTAGCTGCAAGTGCGGCTGGCTGCTTAGTGTGTGGTGTGATTCTAATTGGGATAGTGCTAAAGAGAATTCATCGCCTGTAATGTGAGACAAACGTGCGTGTTGTGTGAACGCTTTCCGTCCCTGTCTCCTGAGTCCCGCTCGTTCGCATCATCTGGCCAAGTCAGTTACCTCGGGCCGGGCTCAGTCGACGGCGTCTAATGTGAATTTAATGAATCCTTTATATCTGATACAGCTCAACGAACACCAAAGCGTCTACGTGTTTATATCTGTCAGTCGCTCTGCCGTTTGGCTCTACAAGTATGTTTTAGTTTGTGTTCGTGTCCGTCCGCCCGCCTGTTCGTCCATCCATTGCGTGTTCTTGGGACAGGGACATATTTTTGGTGTATGCCCTTCCCTTGTATTCTAGGATTACAAAATGTTTGCTCAATGAAATTAGTCATTTGTTAAATCATAAAATTATCGACGACGAATTGCCACCAAGAAAACTTCAAAGTACCAGCTTTTACGAATTCAGTGTAATGGATTGTCCGTCTTGACAAAACTTCTTCCGGACAATTCTATCCGTATTTCGCAATTCGGTTTCCAATTGATCCAATTTAATTACTCTAATTAAATGAAAATACCAACGAAATGTTCATTGGTGCCGTTTGCTTATTTTTGTTTCAAGAAATCGTCTGCATTTAGCCACCGAAGTGGAAAACTGCCAGGTGAACAGCCACCTTCAAGCAAGCATTATTCGATCAGAGGCGAACCTTTTGATTGGCAGCGGGCAAAAGGCTTTTTGTGCTGTTTAGTTGGATTAGGGTTACTGATTTATGACCATTGCATGTGAATTAATTAAATTAAAATATTTCAAGTGTTAAACAATTTTTAATCCAAAGTACTATTGAGAATAAAATTGTAAACAATTGGAAAATCGCACATAATTACACTATTTGATGTTTAGTCTCTGTTAATTACACAAAAAAAAAAAAAATTATTTCCAATTAAATTCATGATGTGGATGAAATAATGACTATTAATATTTTTATATACGAGAGTCTTTTTCACATCTAACGAAGAAGGGCATTATGCCAGTCCATGCCACTGACCTCATATATAAAATAAACTTAAATTATTGAAACTCAGTGACAACCTAAATTGGTTTCACCTTTGCATGTAGAGGACTAATTTCAAAACAATTTGTTTTATTAGAAAATTAATTTATTTTTTATTAAATTGTTTAATTAGTTTTGTATGGGAGATGTAACTTCTATTGGTCGCATCGAATTCATTCTCATTTGTGTCCTGCTTCTGGTTATACACATACAAACGGACATAGTTGAAACTACTCGGCTGGTCACTCTGATTACGAATATTATACTTTATGGGTGACGTTCAGATCCGAAAATATATTTTCGATGAATTACATATTACGTTTATGAAACATTTTTTTAAATTGTCCATTTCAAAATTCGCTGTTTATATCCACTCTACTTCTTTGAGATGCCTGGGCACTATCTTTGTCGAAGCTGTCTGTCGCACAGTGATCCGGACTGCTGAAGAAATGGGACAAAAATGGGAAACTTATTATTTAGGGCTTATAACGTTTATTCACGGGATTTTAGAGGTTACCAATCTGAAGTCAACTAAACTAAAAAAACGCTTTACTGATCAATCGAACTAAAAAGGAAAAACAATTTAAAGCGAGTTGCCATATTTTTCATTTATCCACCACCCCACGCTTTTTTAACAATAATTCTAATCTATATTTTCTGCCTATATTCAAAATTATTTTTCCTTTTTAGTCCTATGTGATCATTAAAGTATCGTGTTTTTTAGTTGTTTTAAACTGAAATTTTATTTGTTCTTTAGTCTTAAAACATACATTTAAAGTCACTTCTTCCCACCGCTTTGTGATTTCTGGAGAAGCATATCATGCCGTATGTTGTATTGCCTTACAGCGCTGATTTTGCAAAAGTATTGATACAGTTTCAAATTCATTTTAAAGCATAAGTTTTTCATTTTATCCTGATGATCCTGGTCAGGATATAAGGTCTAAGTTGTGAAATTATTGTATTGTCACCGGTCCTTGATAAGTATACAAAGTTTAAATTAAATCTGATCGTTCAAAGTGGTTCAAAATCAAGTTCAAAGAAGTCGGTTACAAGCAGACAAACATACAGGTGAAGCTAATATAAGCGTGTTAAAACTCAAGAGGGAGGACCCTATATAGCGGACGACATTTAAAAAAAGAATGTTTAATTGTTAAAAACTTTGGTACCTAGTGGTTTTACGGGTCGCTTATTACAAATCTAAAGTCGAAATTCGAAAATTTAAAATGGGGGTTTCAATAGGATGGTCGACATTTGAATAAAATTGTTTTTATGCTCGCTGAGAACAAATTAGACCTTTGTTTCACAAAACTCGAAAAGCTGATCTAATAAATGAAAAAGATTTTAAAAAAAATGGTTAAATTTCGAAATTTTGTTGGTAATCTTTAAAATAATAAATTTTTATTTTTGCAAGATGGTGAATACGTGCACGACCCCAGAGAGTACCACGTGGAGGTGTACGGCAATATATGTCTTTTCTTTATCGGTGGTATTGCGCGCTGCATCGCCTCCAAGTAAGTTAGGAAAATAGCTTCTCCATAATCTCAGTGAGTTCCATTTTCGTCTTTACAGAATGTTACTCCGTGTTTAAAAAAATCAGTCAGACGCTTGACCTTGTGATTTAATTTTCGAGCTTTATTTCTGTTACATACAACATCCTCTCAAAATCCTCAAACTTACACCTTTCTTGCTTCTTTTTCTTTCGTCTGAAAAGACTTTTTTCCTCTCTCCGTTACTCTCGATATCACTCACTCTCTACCAGGTCGCGTTGGTCGCGACTGCAATGAACCAATGAACTCCTTGACAGCCCTATCCATGGAACGAGTGATGAAGTGAGCAGACTGAGAGGTTTCCAGGAGCAGTCGGGAGAGTGTGTTTGAAATGGATTCGGCGGTCTGTTCTTATTGCAGCTTTCCGACGTCTAGCTTTCCTTGCATGTTGGGACGTGCGACGTGCACTACGCTAAGCTTAATGCGTACCTTTGCTGCGACAAGATTGTGGTTCGAGTCAATGTTGGGACCACGTATCGTTCGCACGTCCAACACGCTCGATGCGTGCCTTTCGTCAATCAGAACATGATCATTTTGGTTGCGTGTTATTTGATCTGGACTCAGCCATGTAGCCTTGTGGATGTTAAGATGTTGAAATCTGGTACTACGAATTACCATGTTCCGACCTGCGGCGAAATCGATCAGCTTGATGCGTATCGCGGCTAGGCACTCCTTAACAGGCATGAATCTGGAGACGTGGCTACATAGCTTCCTACTCACGATGAAACCGCATCCAAGTGCGTGCTTATTCTCATGGCAGCTCTAGCAAATGTCACTGAAACCCTGCCCTATCCATCGTATTTCGGATTGCAGTGATTCCAGCTTTTTTGCTTTCGAAGCAATCAACCAGTTGGATATTTGCACCATTCCTATTAGGGATGTTGACATTCTAGGTGCATATCTATTATATCGTTGCCCTTATGTCGCTTGCGGGACTCGTCAACATAGGGTTCCATCCGAGGATTTCTTTTTTTTTTCATTGGAGATATTTTTTTTACAATGGTGGGTTCAAAACCCTCAAGGGGGTGATTGACTCCTTCTCACAGTTAGCTCATCTCCGAACGGCTATTCAGAGGCTACGCAGGAGATACGAAGTTTGGGTCGTTGGGTCGTTTTTCACAAGAATGGACTCTAAATTAAATAATGGATTCTAAATTAAGCTACAACAATCATATTGTGTGCATCCTACTAATATTATAAATGCGTAAGTTGGTATGTATGGATGAATGTTCCTCTCTTACGCTCAACCAATTCGTATGAATTTTAGTACAGAGATAGATGGGATGATGGAAAAGAACATAGGCTATATTTGGTCAAAATCGCAGGGGGCGTTGCCCCACCCCCTATATAAGCGATAATAAAAATTGATCATATCTTTGCAACCATTTAAGATACAGAGATGAAATTTGGTATACATGTTAAGAGGATTAGGAGAAGTCAATCTGTTAAGTTTGGTCAGAATCGGATGGGGCTCTACCCCCCATATAAGCGATAAACAGAATTTGTCATAACTTTGCATCCATTTAAGATGCATAGAGCTTTCTCTAAAAGTAGAGATACGGCAGATTTTTATTGCGTTGTAAATAGTTTTAAACATCTACAAACTTCAAATAAAAGTGAGACCAAACTCAACGAAAATTTTTAAAAAATCAGATTCTTGCTAGATCTCACGTTAGAGTAGCCTATGTAAACGACCGTTCCTTTTGGGATACTAAAACGTACTCATTTTATTTAATTATAACTTCGACTTATATACTATTTCTTGCACTATTCTAATATGCGTTGGTCTTCATCAGCGGCAATGTGTGTTTGTTGAGTATATCAGCAGCTCATTGATTTATGGCTGCTTAGATAATGCTTCGGTTTAGTGGACTGTATGTGTGTTGTGATATATTTAAAATGTATGCACAGCATTGCCTTTGATAAGACTTCCTGCCAGACTGTGTGAACGACCGTTTCACGGTACGTGATAAGTTGTCGATCCTTGCGGTAAGTGCGTAACGATATGAGACCGTGGGACACTTCTTATCTGCCTTTTCGATGAGCTCCTCTTCTGTTGATATGGTATGCGATAACGCACTATGTTTAGGTTTAAACACCTACGCTTAGACTATCATAGAAAAAAATAATCAAAAATACTTTTTATCGAAATCTAGTGGTTAATAAAGCTAAATGTGTTCTTGGCTTTATAATACGATTGCGTATGGAATTCAATGACCCTTACACTATCAAACTTGTGTATACTTCACCTCTTCGTCCGATCTTGGAATTCACACCTTGTGTTTGGAATTGACATTTTGTAATTCACCAAGATTGAACATGATCCCTTCTACAGTGAACTTTATCGAACTAAAAAGGTATCCCTAAATTAAGATTATTATTTTCAGGCAATGTTATTGAAGAAATCCTGTTTGCGGATACAATAAAACCAATGCCAACAAAAACAAAATCGAAAAGCCGACGCGAAACATTGTAAAATGAAATTCAAATTTCTTCAGTCAGAGATAATAACTGAGTTTAGCCGCGATTTGTTATTTTAAAACTACAAAATGACGATTTGAATGAACGCCGCTCTAACAAAGTTTATTTTAAAGAAACTTGAGAAAAGTACGATGTAGAAAAGTACGATTTATAACTAAATTATCGGCAGATATCTCTAAAATCTCTACGATAGCCATTAAAATATGAACAACCAGTGTTGCGTAAGTCGCATAAGTTGATAGAGTTTTTCGAAGTTGTGAGCTCACGAGTGCAACATTCTTACGTATCGAAATTTTCAGAATTTCATAACTATTTTAAGAAGAGCTAACAAGTTGTCCATTGGTGTCACTAGTACAAACAAATATCAATTAAAATGCCAACAAAGCAATACATCTCAAAGGATTCCTTTGTTGGGAACAGACCATAGGGTGAGAAGGAGTGCTGCCCTTTGACAAGGGTGAAATACGAAATTTTTTGACGTTTATGCATTTTCACGTGTGTCAATGTTTTAAAGTGGGTGTCTGTTTGTACAGGTGTGTTTCCGAGCGGGTGTTAATGGAAGTGGAAAGTCTCAAGCAGCGGAGAGAGAATGCAAACTAACCAGGAATGAAAAATAGCAATGACTACTTTATGTTCGGTATCACCGGAACTGTGGCACTCTACAATACCAGCAACTTAGAGTAGAGTTTTACGCCTAGTTTTCATTTTATTTGATTGTCAGACAGTTCTTTAAACAAAATCGTAGTTGTAAGCTAATTTCCATGTTTAACGCCTTAATAAAATATGTATTTTATTCTTGTTTCTGGTATGTGTATCCTTCTGGCCGTTACAAACTTTATGACACATTTAATATTCAAATCGCACTATGCTTGAAGGGTGTAAAGAAAATTGCTAGCTGCAGACTTAGGAGTGGCTCACGGTGAGATTCAACCGGAAATGACCAAATGTAAGAAAAAACGTTGGATTTATAGTGTGACACCCCCGTTGCTACATTGGTTTTTGCTTTTTTCACGAATATACTGAATGGAAAATGCTATTGGATTGTTATTGTGTATTTTTATTGGAAAATGGTATAGAATTTCCATAAAAATTCCATTATGCTTTGAATATTTTTAAAACATTTTGTCGACTCAAATCGGACCCAGCTTCATACCGTAATTATTTTCTCACTTTCTTCTCAGCAATCATTGCGAGATGTACATAAAAGAACAATAAAACTGAAGTAAGTCTTCGTGATTTATAATTCGTTTCCTTTCGAATATATTGTTTGTTTCCTTGCCCTTTGATTTTAGCTTTTAGAGAGAAAATAGCATTTCTTCTTTATCATAACTTTAAGAACAGGTTCCCATTCTAAGGAGTATAAATGGACTCTCCATTCTCTGTTAAAATAGACGTCGTCAAAAGAATTAAATTGAAGCATTGGCTTAAGTCTGCTTTCGCTAACTGCGACATTAATCGTTTAACAAATTGCCATTAAATTTGATTGGATTACAAGCAAATATCGCTCACTTCCACTTGCTTGGCTTCATGCACAGAGTGGCAACGAAATAAAATCCTGCTTGTTCACAACGTTTTGATTCATTTAAAGTGTTTCAACTAAAGAAAGTCGATGAGCGTTTATGTAATAAAAATAATTTATAATTGTTTGTAGTTTATATAAAGTTTATTTATTTTGGTCCATGTCATATCTGTATATATTTAATATACATCAAATGTGTTTTATTTCGGGTTGCTATGTCGTATTTAAGATTTACAAATGGAATAACAAATTGAAAGATAATTGTCGCAGTTTGAACCGAAAAATAAACGAACAAATATTTAACTGAGCTGCATTCAAATAATGAAATTAATAAGTTTGGTCACACTAGATTGTTAAGGAACTTTTGCATACTTTTCTCATTTACATATTTTGTGCAGAGGATTAATAATAGTTTATTGTATTTTATTACTAACGCATTTGAAAACAAGTTATAACTTGAAGGACGCCCACCCACTTTTTCAATACCCTTGTGACAACCTAGGTTAAATGAACCACTTCATTAAAAGATTTAAAGTAGGGCTTAGCACTAAAGAAAAATGGGAAATATCGCGCTGAACTACGATGTCAAACCAGACTCGGTAAACGGTCATGCGCACATAGCATACCATGAAAAGCAGACAACTTGGCAAGAAGAGGAGCCGTATTTCCCTTCACAGGTCCAGAGCCACTCTGCGAACTCGTACCAGGTAAAATGAGAGTACTAGTAAAAGATAACGAGAATAAAGCAATGGAATTTTTATGGGAGAAATGTGAAGGTTTAGGTTCTTTGTTAGGTTCTTTCAATGAGAAGAGATCGGAAATCTCCAACGATCTTAAAAGGAATGATCTAAGAAACGGCCTTTCTGTCTGGACACTGCAGACGCTTATGTAAAATTGTAGTCGAGAGTGCAGATTCTGTCTAGAAGATGACGAAACGCCGGAACATAGCTTGGGAGACTGTCCAGCTTTAACCCTAACCAGGCACGAGTATCTTGGCAATTAAAAATAATTTTTTAAAAACATTTTAGTTAAAATTTTATTTAGATACATTTGAAAGATACTAATCGTTAGAAACTTAGCAATTAGATTTTAATACATCAAAAATGATACATCGAGACAAAGCAAAAAATCCAATCAAAAAATTCATTCATAGAGAAATGCAAAATAAACAAGTAAGAAAATCACAGTCGGGCGTAACCGACTGTAAGAGGCCCTGTACCAGTGCAGGTCGCCTAACAAACACATTAAATGTTCCCCTAGCTTATGACCAAACACATGACCACTTCTCACTGCACGAATAAGTGCCTTATAAAACATTTCTTTATGTATGAAAAGAAAAGGGGGGTCGTTCAACTTCAATTGCTTATAAAATCGTTATTTATTATCCGATTTTGATGAACTTTTCGGATTTTGGCTAAGAAGGACGGTATCTCTATACTGGCATACTTACTTTTTTTTATGCCGAAGAAATTTTTACCCTTGGGGGTGATTTTATGGGGAAGGGGGGGGAGGGGCAAGTTTTTAAAATAAACTTGTAAAATTCCGGAGCAGTCCTAGTCGAATGCAAAAAACACGAAGTCTCTATCTATTACCGTTTCCGAGATCCTTTCGTTCATACGGACGGCCAGACGGACGGACGGACAGACGGACAGACGGACATGTCTATATCGACTCCTCTATCGCTCCTGACCATAATGGGGGTAACTTTGGGGGGTCTCCGATTATTATTTCTACCTGTTACATACATTTGCACAAAACCAATAGGCTCTTGTACCTTCGGTACAGGGCCTAAAAAGACAATATTAAGTTTAGTTAAATCGTTAAGCTTAGGAAGTTAAGAACGCCTAAGTAGTTAAGCATTCATCAAGTCAATTTGTTGAATTCTTTGTTGACTGGAAGAAGGGTGATTTTAGCAATTGGTCCACTTGTTCTCCAACAACTAGGTGGACACATCCCATCCTATCTTCGTCTCTTCTTAAATTTTTAATTGGTTTCTGTATTGAACCCCCAGGTTGGTATTTTCCTCAGTCTGATCATAAACAGCTATTGAAATTTGACGGAAGGCTTTTTCGGAATCAGCAAAGAGTGCTTGGCGACGGAAGCTGCTTTATAAGCAGTTAAAGATGGGAGAACTAATGTATGACATGATAAATTGCAATTCATTTTACTGCCGGACTATAATTGTGGTTTACCATATCTTGTAGCTGGGCTACTGGGATTAACTTCGATCCTTTGGATGCCTGCAAATGTGGCTTGTTGGCAAACTTGACAGCACGTAGGAAGTCGACGGTTCACAGCGAAATGGCCAGGTGATAGACAGTTATGGAAAATGCATTTGGAATATATTAAATGTCATTTTCCAGTCTCAGTTTAACTCAATAAGAGGAACTTAAAACATTTACGCAATAAGTGTCGTTTATTGCAGCACAGCTGGTTAGAGTCATTAGTTGTTGTTAAATTTTCATTGCGGTGAAACTGCCCTTCATAGCTAACTGCAGAAGATATAACATAACTCCTTGAAGAGATTGCTCGCACTCCTTCCTAGTTTGAATGTCTAGTTTCGTAGCAGTAATGTGGATAATAATTGGATCCCAGTCCTTAGTTTCAACTTTACGCTTTTTAAGTTTAAAAAACGCGATGTTGACATTTGTGATGATATCGATGATTCAATGCTTCCCGAGCTAAAACATAACTAGCATCAGTGGCAGAAAAGTCGTTAATTATATCTAAAGACTTCTCAGAAGAAGAGCTCTTAAAATATATTAAATTATGGATAAAACTTGATTGTTATGAACTCAAAATTGACTTTATATTTAGTCAATTCCAAGTGGTCACCATTGAAAGAGGAGGTAGGAAGCTCAATATTTGGTAGACGAACGTCTGCTTTTCAAAAAAAGTGTATTATTTTTGTTATAATTGGCATCAAGTATTGGCTTGTAAAATTGGTTGTGATAAAACAAAGGAAATAATCTTTTCAATTAAGCAGAAGTCAATCTTGTCTTAAGAAAGAGTGCAAAATTTTTCGAAAATTTTTTTCAATATCTTAATATTTAAACCCGATTCTTAACTTCAACATATATATGCACCCGACTTCGTCGAACCTCAATAAATACGAGTAGTGCTGTCTCAAATTTTACGAAAAATGTCTGGCGCAGGATGGTACATACGCAATAGAGATATGAAAAAGGACTGGAAATACCTTAGGTCGGAGATGTTATCAAGCGCCAAGCTGCTGCATAGCTGGACAAGCTTGCAAATCATCCGATCCAGCTAGCGCAAAGGCTGCTGAGAGGGAGACATAATGACGGAGTAAGGTCAAGAAGGTCAACCGACTTGCCAAGCAGAACAATATAATCCTTCCCTTTCCTCATTAATTTTAAAATAAACTTGTGAAATTCCGGAGCAGTCCTAGTCGAATCAAAAAAAAAACGAAGTCTCTATCTATTACCGTTTCCGAGATCTTTTCGTTCATACAGACGGGCGGACGGACGGACGGTCGGACGGACGGTCGGACGGACGGACAGACGGACATGGCTATATCGACTCCTCTATCAATCCTGACCATAATGGGGGTAACTTTGGGGGGGTCTCCGACAATTAGTTCTTCCTGTTACATACATTTGCACAAAACCAATTGACTCTTGTACCTTCGGTACAGGGCCTAAAAAAACATATGCCAAAATATTTTTTTATTTTGACAAGAGGCGAAACTTATAGCTCGTGATTAGCTCTATAATTTTTGTTAAAGTTTATTTTGGGTAATTGTTCGTATTTCAAAATATTACTAAAAACCAAGGCATTCGCATGCGACAAAAAACAGAAGCCGCTTTCAAGGCGAAAAGTTCAAACACTGATTTCAGCGAAACCTGAAGAAATATTTTAATGCGTTTAATTTTAAAATGTTATGCATTGATGTATCTCAATTATGTTTTTTATTTGATTCAAAAATATTGAGTAGTTTTTACTTTTATTTAATTTTAATCACTGTCGCACGCGAAATGTCGCATGTGACATTTGGTTTTTTAAGAACATTAATCAAACCGAAAGCTGCAATTGAAAGTGTTCAAACCAAAACTTTTGCACTTGTTCGACTTTGCATTTAATTATTTCAAAATACATCACTTAAATTTGATAGATTCCCTATAAAAATATGTTAAAGCAACATTCTTTTGGCTGCGGGTGACATTTCTGTGAAAATGCCCATAAATTTTATTGAAATTTTGAATACCACTACTAAGTTATTATTAATAGTAACAGTAGACTATAAAAAAATAAAGTAATAAAAAAAATTAAAAGAAACGGCTTCGTCGAAAGGAAAGTCCTGACTGTGGTGAATTCAATCGTGGTCGTAATTCGCTCAGCGACGTGAAGGTCGCCCAAAATCGGTCGTTGTGCCACAAAACATCGAAGCTGTGTGTGAACTAATAATGCGAGATCGTCATGTGACATACCGCGAAATAAACCTTTTACATGAACACCTTGCCGTAAAAAATAATTGTTCGCGTTGGATTCTGTATAATATTACAATCGCTCTAAAAAAGACTTCTGTGGATTGAAATGCAGAAAAATACAATGGCTGTGCTTTAAAAGACGTCACAGTTAACGAATCATGGATTTATTTTTATTTTTTGCGTATTCCCAAAATATAAGGAGTGCTTCTCGTCACTTAATTGTACATCCACTTAGCTGTTAAATTGGCTGAATATTACGTATAATATATTTGAAAAACATGTCAAGGAACGACATTTGATTTTACTTTCACATTGTAGTTTGTAGTAGTTTGTAAGTGAGCTATAAAGTGTTTTATTGTATTAGATTTAAAATAATTTTTTTTTTCGGCTGGACGGCCACAATTTTCTTGTGTGAATCCTCTGCTTCAGACCTCAGACTCTTCCACTTCTATCCGTTTACATGAATCTTCAGTTTCTGCGAAATTAATAAAAAAGTTGCCGGTGTTTTAAAAAAATTCATTGCAGAGAAGAATATGATTCGGGTATTTAGACCAAATATTTAAACAACACACATTTAATTGAGCAGGAAAGTAATGCTAGGCTGTTAACCGAATAGGAAATTTTGGATACTCAAGTACCAAACTAGGTAAATATTATATTTAACAGTTGAAATTTTTTAATGAGTTATAGGCCAAAATTAAATTGATTGATAGAAAAGTTTTCATGTTACAACCGGAACAAAAGCAAATCAATCTTTTCCAATGTCCGATGTCAAACCAAAGAAACTCGAATCGAATTTGAAAAGCGGTGATAAAATTAATACTAATTCGTGAATGGAAGATATTTAGCACAGGATATGGAAAGACATGTGACTTCAGGTTAGCTTGCCATTACTTGAATAAAACTCTGTATCAGTCACTACCTTCTACGAATAAATTTGAAATAAATTTAATTTCATATTAATAGCAACATTATAAGAATATTCCACTAACATAGAAAAGTTTTGAACTTTTTGTGGTCAAACCCTTTTGTAATATATGAAGACATTGTCACTGACGGCTCCGAAATAAACAATTTGTTCTTAGTTCCTATTGACTGCGTAGGTAAAAATGCTTCAAAAGGACGAAAAAGTTTAAAAAAAAATACACAAAAATCCGACATTAGTATGGCAGCCATTCCACCATGGTTTCTTACATTCTATAGTATTCCTTGACGTGCCTTAAAAATTGTTTCGTTCTACTTTCTTAGCTTATTTTGTGACACAGTTTGTAGAAAGCAAAATACAGGGTATATATATGTCGATTATAGCTTTTACCTAATAAATTATATTAATACTTATAAAGTATCTTGCAGCTTCGGAACTTAGCGCTTTAAAATCAAAACTTCTACTCATATCCAGCATACGATTTCCTTGCGAATATTTTTCAAATTACACCGACCAACAACAACGCGTGAAGTAGACGCTTTAATAAATATCTACTTCAATCAGAAGAAGGAAGTTTAGCTTTGTTTTCAATTCATTTTATGTTTCGGCATAATTTGTCCGCTTTGAGTGCACAGAAATAATCGTCTTCGAATTAATTTATTCAACTGCGAATGAACAAAATCAGAATGGATCGTGAAATTGTTTCACGCATTGCTTACTTCGCTTGCCGAAGGTTCGTTAAAATGACAAAGCGGCAAGAAGTTGACAATTATGTATGTGTGGGCATTCAAAGGTCCTAAAAATACAGCTGACGTTTAAGAATTCCGATGATTTCTGAGCAAGGAATAGCTTCGAATTATCTTAAAATATTAACAAACTCTCAGCTTACCCATTGACTCACGTGCTGCCACACGTACGCACACACGGCTTCGAAATGATATTCGATTAGAGTCGGCCAAGGGCATGTTGTCGGAAAATGAATGCGGCAGACACAGGTGGTGTGGTTGGGGCCCTAAAGTCTTAAGTTATTACCCCATAATGGCACACAATTTGAATAAGTCACTCCGGGCGGAAATGTGGTAATTCATATAATTGAAAATGGTTGCACTCGGCCGCAGATGCCTTGCAAGCGCCACTCATGAAGCGATTTCGTTTAATCTGCTCGAATGTATTTAATTTGCATTTAATAGAATTTTTATGATTTGAGCCGCAATCAAAATACGCTCGTGTGAGCGTATGTTTGCGTGTGAACCCGCCCATTCCGCATTTGTACAAACAATTTAGAACAAATTCTATTTATGCTACGACACGGCGTCCCTTCCGCCCAATCACCAGTTCCGTTCCGCTTTCATGTCGAGCAAACCATTTCCTTTTCGCTTCATTCTCTGCTGCTTCATTGTGGGCCAAGCGTTGGAATTAAGTTATTTCGTTGGGTCTCAACATTAAAGTGCTCATGTTTGGTGTCAAGTAAGTACAAATATAGTCTTAGCCCTGAATAAATAATTCGGTTAGCCCATAAATTGTTGATGGTTAGGGCAAGGCGGGTGTAGGCGCCAAGCTCGAATGAAGCAACAACTTAATCGAGAATGCTACAAGCGAAGGGACATTGCGACACATTTCCCATTTGTGGTTTTCCCCGAGTCTTCTTGGCGCGAGTTCTGCCCCACTAGCGCATTTGCATAAAAATCTGAATGAATATTTTAGCAGTCGCCACTTAAGTCGGCTAATGCTTCGCCGCCAGCTCGAAGCGGTCTCAGCTCAGTTCTGTTCAGTTTAGCTCAAGTCTAAGCGAGTTGATTGGGCGGAAAGCAGAAGCGTTGTTGTGCTGGTTGAAAGATATGGTTACCAAGGTAGGATGGAGATTTCTACTGTCCCTGCCCTTACACAAACGCCTGAGGAATTGGAGATTTATATTAAGATAGACATACTGAAATACGTTTTCCAAAGTTGACAGAAGTTACATCACAACGCAAAGATGCCACCTTGGCTGTAATTGTTGTTGTTTATATTTTCTTTTGCAATCCGACGACTTATTTAAGGCAGATAAATACTTGCGAAATGAAGAAGCTGAAGTATTAAACGAGCAAACGAACGAACGAATGAATGAATTACTGAACAAACACAATTACTGAACAGACAAGCAAACTGAATGCGCTGCTAAATTTGATATCGACTATCAGAGTTTTGCTCCATATTGTTGTGCTTCCTAATTTGTTTTGTTTGGTAAAAGATTTTCATTATTTTAAATTGTGTAGCAAGTCTAAAATGTTTTGCTAAATAGCGTCGAGGGATTGCTAGAAAGGACAGCCGCAACCGCAAAGCAGACCAGAGAGTGACCGTGAGAAACAATCATGAAACGACCGAACGACATTAAACTTTGTTTTCTGGGAAACTTTTGCTTCTTCGGAGCCCTACATTGCCATCCCTTCCGTTTCGATTTGTCCAACGCTGGCGCTTAACGACCTCAAACTTTTTCAAACAAACGATTCAATGAAAATAGATGTCACATCATAGTTTGTTTTTGCAACAACACAGATATTTATTTTATAAACCTAAATTTTTGCTATGTCAGTCCCGAGTGCAAGCAAAAGTTCGAAGTTTGCACAAAATTCAGGGTCAGTCCCAGGGGTACACCTTAGTTTTCATTACAATGCTTCCAACAACGAAAAATAATATTTCCCAAATGCAAATGCAATCGAGCGAAATTCCATTTGTGCTACTTTATTTCATGTTTTCGCCAACAACGATATTTAGAAAAGTTTTGAATAAATTTGTAAGCATAATATGGGTACTCATGCATTTAGATATGGCAGAAAGATACGGATTCAATTAAGTCAGGATGATTCATAGCCACCTATAAAAAAATCTTGTTCAAAAGAAATCACATCTTTAAGTTAAACTTAAATCTCATAAAATCTGTTTTTGAAGTATCTTAGCATTGCGTTTTGATGAGTGTTGCCATTTTTCTTGTTGAATGCATAACACAGGCCTGCGAAATTTGAATGATACTCAGTTACAAGAATAGTCGGGGGTGATTCTTGTAGATTCTTTCGAAAACCCCAAGGTACCATATTTTATTGAAATATAATAAATTTTTCAAGTTTTTTCTTGTATATCTAGATATAAGGGTGTATCCGAACCGTTTGGCAAAGGTCTCATTTTAAAAGATGGTTCTGATATCAGCAAAATTTGTAGCATGTCAGGTTTAGCTGTAAAATATTTCTAAAATGGCGAAAAATACAAATTTAGGAGTTTCAACCCCCATTTTCCTGAAAGCATGACTTGATGGGAAGTTCGTGTCCAGCACTCAAATATCTACAAGAATTTATTTTTGTAACTGAGTATCATTTAAATTTTGCAGGACTTTGTTATTATATTTCAGTTGGTCATATTAATGAAACCCATTGAGTGAAACTATGTATTTCGGATTAATTTTACTGTATTTTGTGAACGTCTTTTTATGTTTAGTTTAACTTTTGGTTGTGAACCCACCAAGTTCCACAATTGTTTCGTAGTTCACTGTATTTATCTGACTTCTGAGGCAATAAATGTTTAAAAATTAGGTGCGGAAATTTGCAGTTGTGTGTATAATCGTAAATATGCCAACGCCGTCTTACGTTTTCCAAGGTCAGTTTTGCCATACAAAGTAGATTTTTGCCTTTGTCCTCTTGTGGTGTTGTCTTTCGTGGTTGTGTATGCAAAAATTTTAATTAATTAATTAATAGTTTTACTTTTGTTTGTTTTTCCCTTTGAATGGATTTTGGTATAACCTTCTTATAAGTGTGTGTTTGCCCGCCTACGAGTATCTATTCTTAATCTATGGTACACAGAAAATAAATCCAACGCAGAATAATTAAAAAATTTGATTGAAGTTGTACAAGGGAACATTGAAAAAAATCGACTACATTCCCGAGTTGAGCGAACTATCGAAACGTAGTGGGTACATATGGGCATTTCCACAGAAATGTCAACCAAAGCCAAAAAATGCTCTTATTGAAAATATGTCTCTACACTATAAGTTGGACGAAAAATGGAACGAAGTGAAAATAAATATATTGTATATATATTTGAAATCATTTATAATCATCTTATTACGTATATCTAAATGTATAAAAAGTAAATAAATAAACATAAAAAGTTTGATGGAACAAAATGTCGCATGCGACATGTCACGTGCGATAGTGATTAAAAATAAAATAAAAAAAAAATACTTAATATTCTTGAATGAAATAATAAACTTTACTAAGATATATCAATGCATAACATTTTAAAATTGGTTGCATTAAAATATTCCTTCAGGTTTGGATGAAATCGGTGTTTGAGCTGTTGGCCTTGAAAGAGACTTCTGCTTATACTTACCGAATATAATGTCGATCCGTATTCTCTTATTCGTAGTTCTATTAATAGTAAAACTTCCATAGTTGGCAATTAACAATGGTTGTTGGAAGAATCTATAGTGCTGTAAGTCAAACATCTTCTTGGAAGTGCTACATATGTGACACAAAGCTAACAGAAATGAATGATTTGGAAAAATTATTAGAAAAAAGGTTCACGAAGCACATTATGAGTTTGGGTATTCTCCATTACACTCATATATTTGGTTTTTTGAATATTTTTTACATTTGTCATACAGATTGGATTTGAAATTGGAGAATTTTTACTCCAGAAGGGACTTGAATTCGCAAAAGAACTAATTAAATTGTACCCATGATACGGCGTTCCTCCATCTGTCAACAAAGTTTTAGTTCATGCTCATTAAATAATAAGTTATGCGCTGGTTTCGGTAGGAGTGTTGTCTAAAGAAGCTGTAGAATCTAAAAACAAGGATATTAAACAATTTAGAGAGCAGCACACATGAAAAATGTTACGTATTGCTACAAATTCTGATTTGTTACAGAACAGATGGCACGCTGGCCCAAGTATGCTGATCAAGTCTGGGACCCTCTTGTTAACCCTGCGTGCTGAAGCTCTTTCGTCAATTTGAATGAGGTGACCAGCCTAGTGCAGCCGTTGAATTTTTAAGCGCTGTACTATGTCAACCTCATCGAATAACTCATACAATACCACGCGGGACCTAAACTCGTCGCCAACTCTAATGAGACCCAAAATCCTGCAAAGAATCTTTCTTCGCTCACCCCAAAAAAGCATGTAATACCAAACGTGATTCGTCCCCTGATCTCTAGGCTGACGTTGTTGTTGCTGGTAATTTTGATCGAAAATAGACGAAGTATTCTACAACACTGAAGTTGAAATTCTCCATCGTCACTGACCGTCCAAGACGCGATGACGGAGTGTGCGAAGACACTAAGTACTCTTGTCCTGATTTACCGATAGACCCATGAGCCGAGACTGTTTTTCAATCTCCGAGAACGCCTTGCTGAGTACCGATGATATCGATGTCATCGGCGTAAGCTAGCAGCATCACTTCCTTTTGGAAGATCGAGCCCGACATACTCTGTAAGTACGGGCATTGGCATAGGATGTATTCCATCAGGAGATTGAAAAAATCGCACGACAGCGCATTGCCCTGCCGGAAACCTATCGTAATATACATAATAGGTTCGGAGACGTTTTGCCCTACCCTGTCAACGCTTTGTTTGTGTGATAGCGTCATCATGCAAAGACGAACGTTCGTTGCTGGGATAGCTAGTTCGATCGTATCGGCGTTTCGAAACCGGCTTTATGAGCAATAAATAGGTGATGTGTGTCATTGTTAAACTCACGGGTCTTTTGGCGTTATGTGAATATTTGGTCACTTGTCGACCTTTTCGGTCTGAAGCCACACTGATATCGTCCTATCAGTGAATCCATATATGGCTTCAGCCTATTACACAATACGCGCGACAGAATCTTATATCCGATGGAAGTTGGCGCAAACAGCAATATTCCAGTCATTGGGTATCTTGCATAAAAGTGAGTGCATGCTCCCAACGATCTCGTTAACTAATTAATTGGTGGTTCCGTTGTCATAACTCTCTCGGTGGTATTGTGCGCTTCATCGCCTTCAAGTAGGTTAAAAAAATGACTCCTCCCATTCTCAATGCTTCTTGTTCATCCGTAACCGTATTTCCATTGCCATTCTTACAGAAAGTTACTCCGGGTTTAAAACCTTTAGTCAGATGCTTAACCTTTTGATAGAATTTTCGAGCTTTATTTCTGTCACGAAACATCTTGAGACTCCCGCCTTTCTTTCTCCTTTTTCTTGCGTCTGAAAAGGTGTTTCTCCTCTCTCCGTTTCTCTCGATATCACTCTCTAACATCTCGCGTTGCTCTCGACTTCCAAGTTCGCTTATAGGAAGCATTCTTCTCTGCAGTAGCATTGCGACACTTCTCGTCGTACCAAGAATTAGTCAGGCAAGCTTATCCATCGTTGGGTGATATGTCTTCACTACTCACATATATCTTGAGAAGACGGAGAGGTTTCCCGGAGTAGTTGGGATATTTTGTTTGAAAATGCTTGGGCGGTCTGTTCTGATTGCAGCTTGCCGACGTCTAGCTTTGGTTGTATGTTGGGACGTACGGTGTGCACCACGCATACCTTAGCTGTGACAAAATAGTGATCCGAGTTGATGTTGGGACCACGTAACGTTCACACGTCCACCACGCTCGATACGTGCCTTCCTCAATTTGGTTACGTGTATTTTGAAATTGGGTGTTGCAAACTGCCATGTTCCGACCTTCGCTAAAATCGATTAGCTCTCCTTCCCAATTTTTGCATTGAAATCGTCAAGCACGATTTTGACATCGTCTTTCGGACAGCGCTCGTATAGACGCTCCAAGCGCTCATAAAATTCATGTTTAGCATCGTCGTCTTTCTCTTTTGTCGGGTCGTACGACGCCTTGATGCATATCGCGGACAGGCGCTTGCCAGCATGCGTAAATCTGGAGTCGAGGAGCCGTAGTTTCCTACTTACCACGATACTGCATCTAAATTTATGCTTACTCTCATGACAGCTATAGTAGATGTCACAAGACACTTCCTCTCCATCGTATTTGATAGATTTCAATGATGTCAGCCGCTTCCATGTGCATATCCGTAAATCGTGGTCCTTATATCGTTTGCGGAGGTCGTCATCATAGTGTTTTTTTTTATAATGATTTTTTTACGGTGCGGGTCACAAACCCAGCACACCAATACCAAATTTAAGGGGGCGTTTGTCGCCAGCTCACAGCTATCTCACCTCCGAACAGCTGATCAGAAGCCACCCAAGATATTGTTGCCAATTCACAAGTGAATGTGAATCGATTACATATTTCTCATATCATAAAACATCTATTTGGCCAGGCAACTTTAAATTTACTTTTATCTGTCTTATTCTTATGATTGCATAGTCCTTTCTCTTTTTCGTTTAGGATTTCATTGGTAATTGTTTTGTCCAGTTTACCGATTAGTTTCAATCAAAAAGGTGAACACTAGTTTAGTGAAAAAACTTACCAAAATGTTGTAATTGATCCAAATAAAGCAGTATACATTCTTTCAATTTTGCACCATTATGTCAATCTACAATCTTTTCTTAACAAATGTTATTACTTTGACGGAAGTGTATCGATTGCTTTATTTATTTTTATCAGTGGGTTGCACAGATATTTCTATTTAAATATTTGCTGTTGTGCTCGGAAGTTCTATTTTCGGCATAATAGTGAGGAAATATAATTCGTATTGACAACACTCAACCGATGGTAGCTAACAATATTCATGTTGAAATTCAATTTGTTTACCCTTGGATGAATGCTTGGCTACCTTGCGCGCCAATTCAATACCCAAAGCTGCTGAATGATTGCTAAATTTCTGACAGCACATGATATATTCCGGCAGAGGCTGCGTATTCATCATTCAGCTGCCACCATCGCGCTGCAACGCAGAAAAGCAAGGAATGGTCGCCTTCACTTGTAGAGTGTGTCGCGTGTAGGATAAGCATTTCCAGTTGCAGCAGGCCATTTAGTTACTCGAATGGAAGCCAACAAAAGGAGTCCTTCGATGTGTGAGCTATTCATTTCGTTCGCACATACTCAACCAGTCAGCCAAGGACGTTAAATCGCTATCAAAGCCAATTCCGAATGCACAAAACGGCGTCAATTGATTTGAAGTAATCAAATGAATTTTCAATATTTATCTAGGATGTTTTCTTATGAGAAAGGACATCTAAATTTACTTTGCTTATAGAAAAAGTATTTAATTTGATGCCTGTATTTGAGTGATATGCTTCTGTCTTATTAATGCGGAGTAGAATACTGATGGATAGAAAGAAGTAAGCGAAAACCGAACACACACTTTTAAACTTCGCAACCTTCAAAATTCATAGTATCATCGGTCAGAGTGTATCTTTTGTATGAACGCTTAGCTCTGTTGGAATGCTAAACTTAAACATTACTTATTTCCCACTGATGTGGAAATTAAGTTATGAGACTGGTAGATCTGGGAACAACTGGTGAGCGTTAGATGCGCGTTCGGTACGAACATATCAAAAATTTGTGTAGGCTCCTAGCCTTAGACAAACCAACCACAACCCAAGGGATTTTATATGCAATTGCTTTATTTCATTTAATTTGGTTTGTCGGGATTTTAGTTTCACTCTGAATAAAATTTCACGCACAAGTTTACATCGAACTGTAATACAATAAAGTCTCCATACAATTTGTTCATCCAAATAAAGTTAGCTAAAGCGTATTCTTTAGTCGAGCATACTCGCCTGCAGACTTTTTATATTGCATCTTGTTTCGGTTAAATTAAAGTCTCCTTGCACGTCCGTTGCCACTGGTTTTGTTGCCATCGTTTCTAAAGTGTTTACAGCAAATAAATCTGCGTATTTATTTCTACTTTTTGTAATTTGGAAATCAAATTAAAACTGCTTGTTCACGATTCGCCGGTGTAGCCCTAAGGATTCAACAGAACAAAATAAACAATTTGCCTTCTATTCAACTGAAAATATAAAAACGCAAAACATAAATGAAAACACCTTTAAAGACATTGAAAAAAAGGAATTACACTGTTCAGAAAGCGTTGGGTGCCATACTCCTTCCCCTAGTCACTCTGGCTGTACCACGTTTACTACATAAAAAGTAGGCAAAAACTCCTTAAACATTGTACATGCTAGGTAAGCCCTGCCACAAAATGTATATAAAAATGTACAACTTAATCCTTACTCAAGATTCACACTGCCAAATTGCTTCTCTCTCTCAATTTTCTTGAAGTTATTGACATACCTCACTGCGTGGTAAAATGAAGCAAGTCTAAAAAAGTCTTCAACTATTTTTATAAAATTTTACGAATTTTGTCGATTTCAAATAAGTTTTTTGGTGTCTTTCCACATATTTTTCTGTCAAGCAGCAACACTAAAATTATTCAAAAATCGATTTGTTGTCCTAAAGTCTAAATAAGGATACTCAAATTGATATTTCCTTTTTGTTTTCTTTTTGTCGTCTATAGAAGTGTTAAATATTGAAAACCATGTAAAAAAGTCAACTGAAATAATTTCTCGATTTTAGACATATCAATTACTCCCGAGCTAAGACGACGTTTATACGGTAACTGTTTCCATTATTTATGTATCAATTCTCAACATTCAACTTCACATTGTTTCAGTGATTCCACTTCTCCCGATGCTCTTTATAAAGCCATGAATATCATCTTTCTGTAAAAAATTTTTGCTACCGCCCATTTTTGCTCATGTTCCACGATGTCTCCTCTACATTAAAGGTGAAGAACTGTCGATGTCACTATCGATGGTTGAGCACTATCGAACTGCCATCGATAGTAGCCCTTCACTATCGATAGTGAATCTCATAAAAAAAATGAGATACTTCACGTCCATTTTTAATGGAGAATCGTAGAAAAATTGTCTAAAATCATAAACAATTTTATATAACTCACAAATGCATCAATCTAAAATCACGTTTAGAGGAGAATCATAGAAAATCTGTCTAAATTTAGAAAGAAGAAGCTTTTAGCGCATACACACAATTTCCAATAGAGACTTAAAAAAAAACCAGTCCAAAATCGGAAATCTGAATTAGGGTAAGAACTTCCACGAACATTTTTAATGGAGATTTATAGAAAAAACGGTTTAAATTCAGAAAGGAAAATATTGCGAAGAACCTCCATGACCATTTTTAATGGAGACTCATAAAAGAATGGTCCTCCTGATGAAAGCCAAGGATGAGCAGCCATACAATATAGTGCTGATGGTGGACATCGAGTGCCAACGATAGTTTTTTGACGGTCACATCTCAATTGTTCATGAATACAATAAGAAAAGATTTAAATATGTAGGTCAAAAAGATGAAGCCTTAACAAAAGTACTCTTAGCTTCTACAAATACACCGCCGCCATTAACTTTTGAAGAAATAAATATTTGGGATGGTATTGAAAAAACATTAGCTTATTTTGATGTGAAAAAAAGAGCAGCAAAACAGCTTAGTGTTATGACCAACAAACAGTCCCCAGAATGGCTACAATTCTAGATCTACGCTTGAAGCTGAAGCTTGGTCTTGAAAATGAATTGTTGAAATTGTCTCTCAAGGAAACCCTGGTGGATGTGGATATGGTGTCGGGGACTAACAAACAGGACACATTTTTTATTATTTTTTTTTTTTTTTTGATAAAAAGCATTGGTTGCACAGCAACACAAAATCCGAAGCAATAATTATTAAGCGGCAATACATAGAAAGAACCATAACTTCCCAAGGAGCGGATGCTCTTCTAATTGAATGACTTTGCTTTAATTGAAAGGCTTTTGCTTAAATATTTATGTATACCCACTACTTTAGTGGTTTAAAAAAACCATTGTCGATTATCGATGGTGCCGACTATCTATAGTTCTTCACCTCTGCTCAACATTCGAGTAAGAAGCAAATCCAACTGTGTCAAATATGTCACTGATTTATGACGTATCGGGGTTTTCTGTAATAGTAAAAAGCGTGGCACCGCCTATTTGTTAGGATCTTAACCATTTAGTCCAATAAAATTTGATTAAAACTTCATCGAAGAGGTTTTGCTTAAAGGTTAATAAACACACTTAACTTGAATATAACGTTTCTATACTCTTCAAAGAGTATGTGTTTGACTGATATCAAAATATATTAAAAACCCTCTAAAGGAAGAATCTAAGTTTTCATAAGAAAAAATTTTTCTCAACGAAGTCAGTTATGTCCGTCCGTATGTGTGTATATTCGTGCAATCTATGAGATATTTACTTAAAAGTTGGTAAGATATAACTTACAGATATATATAATCGATATATGAACCGAAAAACCTTTTATTTCAAAGTTTGATAATGTGTTTTGATCTATGCTATTGAAATATTTCTCTTCACGGTTGGCGAGGACTGACTCATATTTAACCAGCTCGTATTTTTATATATAAACTACTTTTTTATATTATTTGTGTAAATGGTAGTTCGACACTCGGAAACCCCCTGGTTAGGATTCATTCTGGAATGTAGTTGCAATTTAAATTGCAAACAATTCAGGATTGATGACCGCAACTCAGTATTAACGTTAGACACGTCTAGACACGTATAAAAGAAAAACATTCTTTAACCTACTTCCTCAGATTGTCGCCAGAAGATGCTTTCTATATATTGGGTGCAAGCAAAAGTGCTGTCAAATGAGCCAAAGTAGATCACATAAAGAACATATATATTTGATGATCAGGATCAAAGTGCGAGTCGATGAAGCCATCTATCCCTCTGCCTGCATGTTAAAGTCTTCCAATTCGCGAATTATTAATTCTTCTTATTTAGTATATAAACTGTTGTTTGTATACATTTTTGTATACCAACATTTTCAAGTACGCCAACCTGTAAAGATATTCTTTTCCTTAAAATTTCTTTAAACTGCTTACCAATTTGCATTTACATAAAATAAAAAATAATTGAGATATTGGGCTGAAATGAATTGCATGTGCAGTGCACTTGTTACATTCAATTCATCTCTTTCATTTGACCACCGCGAGCTCTTATCAATTGTTTGGAGTTAGCTTCCCGCTAGTCATCAGACAATATCGTTAGAAAGATTGCAATTTCGTATTTTATATTGGTTCTGACCTCCTCTAACCTTGTTTTCTTTTTGTTGATGGTAGAAACAAAGTGATCAGTGATGTCAAGTCCATTTTAATCGGACCCAGTACATCTTTCAACATTGCACGTTAGGGAAGTCCATTGAACGTAACATGGTGATCATTTTCATCGACTAACAAAGATTGTTCATTCACAAATCCGTCATAAAATTCACACGCTCTCATTTTTTTTGTTTGTTGTTTAAGCAATTAAAACGAAAAGGAAGCCTCGGAAGGACCCCTTTGATGACGACCCCCGCAAACAATACAAGGATCATGAATTGAGGATATGCACCTGGAATGTCCGCACCCTTAATTGGGATGGTGCAAATATCCAACTGGTTGATGTCCTCGAAAAATGCAAGGCTGACATCACTGCAATCCAAGAAATCCGATGGATAGGGCAGGGTTGCTCTAAAAAAGCATCATGTGACATCTACTACAGCTGCTATACAAGTAAGCTCGAATTTCGATGTGGTTTCGTGGTGAGTAGGAAACTATATGGCCTCGTCTCTAGGTTCACGCCTGTTGACGGGCGCCTAGCCGCGATACGCATCAAGGCTAAATATTTTTATATTAGCCTGATATTAGCGCTGTCCCAAACACGAGGCCCAACTGTCGGAAAATTAAGCATTCACGACACTACCTCCAACAATGGAGAGAGGCTAATCGATTTCGCCGCAGGTCGGAACATTGTAGTTAGTAGTACCAGATTTCAACATCTTAACATCCACGAGGCTACATGGCTGAGTCCTGATCAAATAACACGCAACCAAATTGATCATGTTCTGATTGACGGAAGGCACGCATCGAGCGCGCGAACGTGCGAACGTTACGTGGTCCCAACATTGACTCGGACCACTATCTTGTCGCAGCCAAGGTACGCACTAGGCTCAGCGTAATGCACGCCACACGTTCCAACATGCAACGAAAGCTAGACGTCGGCAAGCTGCAATCAGAGCAGACCGCAGCAGCCTTCTCAAACACACTCTCCCGACTGCTCCGGGAAACCTTACCGGCTTCTCGAGATATATGTGAGCAGTGGACACATATCACCCGCTCCATGGATAGGGCTGCCAAGGATGTCATTGGTTATACAAAACCTGTGAAGAATTCTTGGTACGAAGAGGAGTGTCGCAATGCTACTGCAGAGAAAAACGCTTCCTATCAGCGAACTCGGCAGTCCTGAGCAACGCGAGCTGTTAGAGAGCGATATCGAGAGAAACGGAGAGAGGAGAAACGCCTTTTCAGACGCAAGAAAAAGGAGCAAGAAAGGCGGGAGTTTGAGGAAGTTGAGATGTTACGTAACAGAAATGAAGCTCGAAAATTCTACCAAAAGGTCAAGCGTCTGACTGAAGGTTTTAAGCCCGGAGTAACTTTCTGTAAGGATGAAAATGGAAATATGGTAACGGATGAACAGGAATCAATGAGATTATGAGGGAGACATTTCTCCAACCTACTTGGAGGCGATGAAGCGCACAATACCGCCGAAAGAGAAATGACACCGGAACCACCAGTTAATGATGGCACTATTGTAGAGCCACCGGACTATAACGAGGTCGATTCAGTTATTAAAAAGCTGAAAAATAACAAAGCAGCAGGCTCTGATGGGCTGCCAGCTGAGTTATTTAAGACCGGCGGCGAAGAGTTGCTTCGGAGTATGCACCAACTTTTAAGTAAAATATGGTCCGATGAACGCATACCCAATGACTGGAATCTCAGTGTTCTCTGCTCTATCTTTAAGAAAGGAGACCGTGCTGTTTGAGCCAGCTACCGCAAGTCTTCTTTTCATTGGATATAAGACTCTGTCGAGCGTATTGTGTAATAGGCTGAAGCCATATACCGACTCACTGATAGGACGATATAGGTGTGGCTTCACACCAAAAAGGTCGACCAGTGACCAAATATTCACATTACGCCAAATCTTGGTAAAGACCCGTGAGTTCAACAAAGACACTCACCACCTATTTGTCGATTATAAAGCCTCGGCTCATGGGTCTAGCTTCTCGCAATCCCTTAATGCGTCTTGGACGGTCAGTGACGATGGAGAATTTCAACTTCAGTGTTGTAGAAAACTTCGTCTATCTCGGAACAGAGATAACCAGTAACAACAACGTCAGTCTGGAGATCAGGCGAAGAATCACGCTTGCAAACAGATGCTTTTTTGGGCTGAGCAAGCAAATGAGAAGTAAAGCCCTCTCTCGACGGACGAAAATAAAGATATATAAGACGCTGATACTTCCGGTCCGACTGTATGGCGCAGAGGCACGGACCGTGATTGAGTCGGACGAGACAGCGTTGGAAGTCTTCGAGAGGAAGATTCTTCGGAGGATCTTTGGTCCTATTAGAGTCAGCGACAAGTTTAGGTCCCGTATGAACCGCGAGCTGTACGAGCTATTCGATGAGGTTGACATAGTCCAGTGCATAAGATTCCAGCGGCTGCACCTCATTCGAATGGATGAAAGAGCTCCAGCACGACGACATAGAGGACGACCGGGCACTCGATGGAATGACCAAGTATGGAGAGATCTCTCCGTACTTGGCATTCAAAACGACTGGCACCAGCGCGCACAAGATTATGGAGGCTGACGCGCCTTCCTAGACGCGGCCATGACCAACAGACGGTTGAGGGCCACATAAGTAAGTAAGTAGTAAGCAATGTAGTCTCTTGAAGCACATTTGGGTCAGTCCTGCTTGGCAGCCCTATCCATCGTGTGGGCGCTCTGTCTTCACAGTTCACATGTATCTTAAGAAGATGGAGAGGTTGACCGGAGCAGTGTGGATAGTTGTAGAGTGTGTCTAAGACTTCGTAGATTTCGTTGTGTGTTGGGTCGAGCGCCATGCATCACGGTGAGCCTTGTGCATAATTAGGCTGCGAGAAAATAGTGGCCCGATTCGATGTTGCGCCCACGTAACGTTCGCACGTCCAAAACGCTCGATGCATGCCTTTGCTCAATCAAAACATTATCAATTTGATTGCGTGGAATTTGGTGTGGACTCAGCCATGTATCCTTATGGATGTTGAGGTGTTGAAATCTGGTGCGACTAACTATCATGTTGCGATCTACGGCGAAATCGATTAACTCTCTCAATTTTCTCGCTCGCTCAATTTTCAGACGATTGGGACAAAAATTTCTTCCTTCCTGATTTTGACAGGAGGAAGGAAGAAATCCATTCCCATTGTATTTTTCGAGGACATCCACCAGCAGATTATATGCACCATCCCTATTAGGGGTGCAGAAATTCCATATGCAAATCGTAGTCCTTATATTGCTTGCGGGGTTGAACATCATAGGGTTCTATTCGCGGCTTCCTTTCTGTAGCCAGTGGAGTCCAAGCCCAGCGCACCAACCCCTAATTAAGGGGGTGTTTTTGCCTTCTCACCACCGAAATGCAGTTTAGAAGTTAGCAACTAGATACTTGTTCCAGCGCACAGATGTGAGCAGCTTGAGCTGTTTGCACAAGCATCGTTGTTGGAAATTCACAAGTGAATGGCAGTCAACACGGTTTCTTACAATGTGATCTTGTGCAAACGACCCTATCTCCTGTATAGATATCTATAATTTGAAACTAACCCAAGCAAACCCAACGCCCTTTTTGTATAAAAATGTATTTTATTTAAGTCGATATTAGAATAAATTTCGATTTTGTAGTTTCTTCTGTAGGTACCTACTTATGGGTATGAAGCCCCCGTCCTCTTATAAGTTTTTAGGCCCTGTACCGAAGGTACAAGAGCCTATTGATTGTGTGCAAATGTATGTAACAGGTAGAAATAATAATCGGAGTACCCCCCAAAGTTACCCCCATTATGGTCAGGAGCGATAGAGGAGTCGATATAGACATGTCCGTCTGTCCGTCTGTCCGTCCGTCCGTCCGTCTGGCCGTCCGTATGAACGAAAGGATCTCGGAAACGGTAATAGATAGAGACTTCGTGTTTTTTGCATTCGACTAGGACTGCTCCGGAATTTCACAAGTTTATTTTAAAATGTTGCATCAACCCCCACCCTCCCCCCCCCCCTTCCCCATAAAATCACCCCTTAGGGTAAAAATTTCTTCGGCACAAAAAAAAGTAAGTACGCCAGTATAGAGATATCGTCCTTCTTAGCCAAAATCCGAAAAGTTCATCAAAATCGGATAATAAATGACGATTTTATAAGCAATTGAATTTGAGCGACCCCCCTTTTCGTTTCATACATAAAAAAATGTTTTAAAAGGCACTTAGTCGTGCAGTGAGAAGTGGTCATGTGTTTGGTCATAAGCTAGGGGAACATTTAATGTGTTTGTTAGGCGACCTGCACTGGTACAGGGCCTCTTACAGTCGGTTACGCCCGACTGTGATTTTCTTACTTGTTAAGAATTTTGTATCAGCTTAAAAGTCGATATGGTGGCTTTCATTGACAGCAGCTTCACATACATATTATAGTATTTAAGTTTTACCTAAAATAGTTCATCATTTCTAGATGTGCTTTATATGGTGAACTGTCTTTACAAATACGGGTATAGGAGATGTTTATTTCAAACCACCCTTTATGTGAGCATATGAGTATATTAATTTGGCTACAAAGTTTGCTACACCCTTAAGAAGACGTCAGCAACCTCATAGAAAATGGTAGTGGGAGGCCCTCCTGGCTATTTTAAAATCGAAATTATTCTGTTTAACCGACTTCGAAAAGGAAGAGGTTCTACTCTATGTTCGTCTGTATATTGTTTTCTTTTAAGGCCCTGTACCGAAGGCCTCTTACAGTCGGTTACGCCCGACGGTAATTTTATTACTTGTTTTCCTTTGAAGTCGGTTTATTTTTTTTTAGCTTTGACAAATATTATTCCGATAAGCTAACTAGATTCAGCGATATGAACGACAGGTTTCGATATATACGAGTGGTGCTTTTTTAAGTTTTTCTAGTAGCCTCAGAATACTTTATACTGTTTTGCTTTAGGTTTTAGTGGCAGCTTTCAATAGTTTTCTAAAAATAAATATTACTAATGTAAGGACTATTCAACATGAGTGAGCTAATAGCAGAGCGCCGAAACAGAATATAATATATCCTGAATATTATATCCTGACATGATTTAACGCGACTGCAGAAACCATCTGCGTCTGAGTAACTTTCTGAGTGGCATCAAAGGCACACGGCAAAGAGAGCTAAATGCATGAAATTCGAATATAAATGCTGCTGGAATTTTGTTGACATTTGCCCAGATACACATCTATGCAGAGTACGTGACATTGTCACTTCGGCTTCGCCTTTTGCTCGATACAACTTTATTTATTTCATTTTGTCTTCTGAATTCCTTCCCGGCGGCCTTGCACGGCGAGTAGCAACGTTTCAGCCAGTTGCAGGACATCTGAATTCTTCATTGACCCCTAAGATGGACACATCGGATACTTTAAGCACGTTCACAATGAAAGATAAGTGCGGAAAAATATTAAATTTCTCAGCTGCGAAAATATTTAAACCCTTTTCACTCCTTTCAGTCTCTGTATCACATTTTCATTTTCTTTCTGATGATAATAAACCCGCGCTCGACAAGAACGTTAACGGATATTCTGATTGGATGAAATGCGCAACGGACGTATTTCATTTATTGGCGACGAGTCGAGTGACTTTGACATCGGGATATGGAGCTGGCTTTATGTACTTATGAGTATTTAAATATAAATACGAATTGAAGGCATTCGGCGCTTTAAAAGTTTTATATTTTGAAATTGGTAATAACCAGAGAAGCCGCTTCAATGCATCCACATTTACTCATTATATGGCTCGGGCTCAATTCTAACTCAAAATCAATACACTCCCACAATCACTTGGAACACAAATTATCATGCGGTGTTTGAGTATCTTTCAAAGGTCATTAAGGCTGAATACCGAGTCACAGAAGAGTATTTAAGCTTCGGTTTATTTCTTTACTTTTAAAACATTTATTCTAAATAAAAGAAGAAAGTGTATTATTCGTACCTCCTAATTCTTTAATTGCAGCATTGGTTGCAATCATTTGAAATACTTCGAATCCTCCACCTGCTACGACGTCATTTCGCAAAGTACAACTGTCGCAAGACAATTTTTGTGACCGTTGGAATCCATCCTCTATTGCTCGTGGATAGCGGGGCAGTATTGCTCCAATGGGGCCAGCAGATGTCGATTTGAGTATTGGAGCTCAATTTGCGCAAAAGTGCCAAGTGGATAATGTAGCTCGAAGTTAAACACTTGTAAATGACTTCTGGCGAGCAGAAGAGGCAAACATTTAGCCAAGTGAAAGGGAAGCAGCAAAGCTCATTAGCGCAAGGATGCGTTATGCGAAACAGGATATGAGTCGGATTCTATACCTGAGTTCATTGGCTTTTGTAAGCAGTGGAGAAGGATAACGGAGCGATGACAGAGCTCGCTTTATGCGCTCGACACTTCTTGCTTGTTATCTCTTTGGGAATAACAAGAAAAGACAAAAATCATAAATGGCAAATAAATATCGTTGCAGACTAAAAGTACAAAGTCATTCTCAATAAAAACAACAGCGAAAGAAGCATCGTTTATGCACCGCTTTCCATACAGTTGGCTGGCTCAGCAGGTATTCAGGGACATGTCGTGTGCTTTGGGAGCCTGTGGCGTAAGGAGGAAACGTAGCTTCGATGATATATAGCCAGAAAATTGATTTTGTTCTGTACAAACATTGATGAGCGCACCGGAAGCCTCCTTTCCTGGAGTGCATGTATTTATTTATGTGTTATGCAAGCCGATGCTGAACCATTTCAACAGATAACGAAGCAAATAACTCACGACTTATATTCGAAGTAAGGCAACACAAAGCTCCTTGCCTGAGGATTTGTGAATGTTCCACAAAATTGTTAAGCATGAATATGATGCGAAGTAAAGTCAAAAGAACGACTTCAAGCATCCCTTGGGCGAAGAGTTGCATACATATAAACCGTTTACATCCTTTTAAGTTTTATGCACGGAATACTTGCAAAGGCCTACAAAACTATGGATTTGTTAGAGCAATAAACGCCAGCGGCTAATTCCAATGCAATTCTTACGCTTAATTCAAAAATATCAATTAAAGGCGAGGGGACCTAACAATCTGCCTAATTGTATTCAGCTTTTGAATCTTGTTTAGATGACCTCGAATTTTTTCAGGTGCTCAAAAAACATTCAAATCAGTTTCTGCTCGGTTACTTCAAATTTAATTTGCACTACTTAGTTCAAATGGCTTAGTATAAGAGTGTTTCTTGAGTTCCCTGTAGAAGGAGTTGCAGCGGAACCAAAATGGATGGATAGTTAACCTTAGCTAACTGTTCCAAGAAGTGCCGTGCACAGGTGTGTGCTGCTGTCGGCAGAAGGGGAAGCACATGTCAACGCTTTCCTGGCGTTGAGCTACACGTTTCACCTGTTGGTCCAGCCAGTGAGAGCATCTACGTTCGTCTATCCAATATCAACAACTACCTGCGGCGATTTTGCAGAAGCCATCATGCATAATCGGAATATGAGGCCAAAGGCATGAAGCCCATGTATGACTGCTGCAAATAAAGTGAGGCCAAGGGCAAGAAGACCATGTATGGCTGCTGCAAATAAACCGAGGACGCTTCCCTGTGGAACACCTGCGATTGCTGAGTGAGGGGAGGACAAACTCGCCCTGACTTTCATTTTGAAGTAGGGAGAGGGAAGTCTCTTCTTGACCTTTTGTAGGAGAACTGGGTGTCAAACTCCACGATGTCCACGAAGATAGCATTTCAATACTGCCGAAAGTCAAATGTTCGCACCATGTAGTCGGTGACTCTGTGGGGTTGCTCTACTGTTTCATGGTCAGAGCGGAGGCAAAACAGATGATCCGGACTCAGGCTTCGAGACTCTGCAATGATATCAAGCCTAGCAATGTCTTCTCTTCACCAAACCCTCGAAAGTGAAGGCAGGAAACTAATCGACAGGTAGGATCCAGGGTCCATTTCCGGTTTGCCAGGCTTGAGAATCATTGCGATGACTGCAGCTCCCACACCGTCGTATTGAAAATCGACACCATAGTGGGGACAGCACTTTCCGGCTGCGGCTTCAACGAGCGTTACAGATGTTGTCGTGTCACTGGCCTTTAGCGGACTTCAGACGCTCAGACAGGTGGAGCTAGAGTGGTGCTGACAGGAAGAGACTCCTAGCATCTGCCTCTTCGATGCTAACTCGCTGTTCGAGGTGTGCTGCATAGTAGTAGTAGTAGTGTGGTAATAATGTGGAACTGCACTATATAGTAGTGCAGTTCGCCGGGTGGTTTTTTCCGCAGTTAGAACAAGTGGCGCACACAGATGTGGACAGTGATCTCTCAGCTGATTTATGTTCCTCGGCACACTTACACCGACAAAAGTCTGTCGACAGGAATATCTTATTAATTATTTGTCGAATGGGGCCTAATTTACAGTATTTGAAAGGTGTGAGAGTCTAGTACTACGTTCTTTTGACAGCATTGAGTTTGGACAATTCAGCTTATTGTGAGCTACAGCGCGTCGAACATGGAGGTATCAAAGAAAGAAATTCTCCATATTTTACATTTTTACTACCTGAAAGGCAAGCGGCAAAAAAATGGTACACATGATACTTGTTCAATTCGTATAGCACTGCTCCCCTATGGTCAAACGCTCAATCAGATCTTCTAGTATGAGCAACTGGACTGCTTGAAGGCAGCAATCGCCCAGAAGCGGCCATTTTTGGCTTACTGGAGAGGAATTATGTTTCGCCAGACCATACACATCGCTTGTGATGCACCAGAAGCTCCGGGTGTTCGGATGGAAGGTCCTTATTACCATCTCTTCCTGTCAATGTCGAACGATTTAACTGGCGAGAAATAGGCCTCAAAAGAGGGTTGCGAAAATCGACTGTCTCACCTTTTTTGCCAATATGAGCGGGGCATAGTGAAGTTGGAAGTTATTCATCAAAACGACGCTTATTTGAACTAAATCCGATGATTGTTCACAATTTTATAAAGGTTTGAATTAAAGGCGAACGACTTTTTGTTGCAACCTAATATAAATGGAGCACTACAAGAGAGAACAACTCATAGAGACGGTATTAATTGAGACTCTGAACTCAATGGTCGAACAATTAGATGTTGATAATATGGAAGCAGTAAGAAACGTCAAGACAAAGAGTTCGTATGCCTTCAACATCATTTGCCTGGAGAAATATTCCAACCTACGTACTTTATGTTTGAATAAATAATTAATAGAATCGAAATATTAAAAAAATTTGGTTCCTATTAAATTTGCGACTGGCTGCGGTTAGAAGAATTTTTAGTTTGTACGAGCCCAATTAGTTATAACTGGAAGGACATTTCTACTATATCACGAATAATATTGTGCTTTATTTTTACTAAAATTATTTCCATTACACAACATATTCTCCTCCTACTCGACTCCAATATTTAAAACAATATTCATTCCAGCAAACAACTTTTTTATCTTTTAAACTATGAAACTTTATTCAATTTTCTTAACTTGATTACTTCGTCCGATCCCATTATCCCAGTACCTCAGATGGATGCAAAGATATGTTGAATTTTATTTAACCAAACTTGACTCGAACTATTTCCTGGCTGAACTGAATCTGTGAATGTCAGCTCAATCGGTTGGATGGTTTGGCATTCTATTAGGATCATACATAGTAAGATAGATATATACAAAATTATTTTTTATATATATACTAGCTATACCCGGCACGCTTTGTTATTAGCAAGTATTTTTCATGTATTTTACATGTGTACCAAATTTCGATCCTGAACCTCAAATGGATGCAAAGATATGTTGAATTTTGTTTATCCCTTGTATAGGGGGTGGGTTATAGCCATTAAATACTAATCTGAAGAGAGAATAGGAGAATGATTCATCTCCTATAGGCTAAAAGCTCTCTTTGTTCATGCGGACAGTGAGGTAGACGTATAGACTCCACTTTATCGGGTCCTTCTCGCCTACTTCTGTCCGTTATATTGCAAAAGTATATCATAACCTTGTTGTATCGTTTTATTAGTCATCATCGAAATATATTTCTCCTGATATATTTTTTTCATAATGCACGGAAAAAAAGCCCCAAGAAAATTGGGGCTGTGTTCTCGGCTTATCTTGCATGTAAATCTGCTTTCTTTAGTGTTTGCTTGCCGCCAGCTTCGGTTTGCTGTCTTTGTCACTCATATATATTGTAGATAAAATTGTGGCTTGAATCAGTGAAAAATATTCTTGGAGCCTTTGCTTTTCCGTGTGGCGGGTTTCAGCTCCCTTTATTGAATATTTTCAATCTATCTATAAGGTTATGCAAGTTTCCATCTCTTTGGAGAAAATATATCGATATATCTATACATATATCGAATTATAGAGGCATTGCTAAGCTGAGTGTTATACCAAAACTATTAAAAAGTCATTACGGAGCAATTCCAAAAGTCGTTAAAGTCTGTTGTTTGTCCTTACCAACATGGATTCGTTAGAGGCAAACCCATTTGCACAAATCTATTAGAATTTTCTTCTGTTGTGAATAATGGATTTGAGTCCGGATGTCAAACTGATGTCATATTCAGTAAAGCTTGAAATTGTTGTTGAAATTGAAAACTATAGGCTCACCACCCTCTCTTTGCTCTTGGATTTAGTCATACTTATCCGGTATGCTATAAAACATGGTCATACACTAATGTATGCAGATGATGTCAATTTACGTTTGTCATATTCATTTATAATAAATTATTCTTTAAATAATTATATCCTCGGCAGAGAATATTATTACAATTATTTGGGAATCCTAATGAAACCCAAACTTATTTATAATAATTATATTGGATCAATGGTAAACACAGCAAAATCTATTCTTGGTTTTGTTAAGCGTTGGTCTAAGGAGTTTAATGACCCTTATACCACTGAACTCCTCTATAAGTCAATTGACCGCCCAATTTTAGAATTTTGATCCTGTGTATGGAATCCTTATTACAGTATTCACCAAGACCGTATTAATTCAGTTCAAAAACAGTGTCTTCTTTTTGCTCTTTGCAGTCTTAATTGAGAAAGCCATGCAAATCTTCCATCTTATAAGGACCGATTAAAATTAATTGATCTTTTAACCGTTTTATCACGCAGATCTATGCTCTCTGTGGTTTGTCTCCACAAAATTCTTGTTGGTCAAATTTATTCCCCTTACTTGCTTCAATCAATTTCATTAAATGTCCCCTTACGACCAACTCGCCATTTTGTGCCAATTAAATTGCCTTTTTGTACGACTAGCTCTCAATAACTTACTTTCCAATCATTTTGTAATTTTCTTTTTCTTTAAATTTCTTTATTTTTAGGCCCTGTACCGAAGGTACAAGAGCCTATTGTTTGGTGCAAATGTATGTAACAGGTAGAAATAATGGTCGGAGACCCCCCAAAGTTACCCCCAATATGGTCAGGAGTCATAGAGGAGTCGATATAGACATGTCCGTCTATCCGCCTGTCCGTCGGTCTGTCCGTCATTCTGTATGAACGAAAGGATCTCGGAAACGGTAATAGATAGAGACTTCGTGTTTTTTGCATTCGACTAGGACTGCTCCGGAATTTTACAAGTTAATTTTCAAAATTCCTCCACCGGGTCTGAGTTTTAAGTAACTTTGTATTAATATATATTGTTTTAAATAATTAGTTTTAATGCGACTGTTTTGTCATGTAGTTGCTAACATAGTCAGTCAAAAGTTTAAAAACGCGTGTTTGAAATTTCGAAACATGCTAATAAACATATTAGCTTAAGGAAAACACTTCATAAAACTGAAGCTTCTGCTTGTGATTTCGAGTCAAATGGTTTTTCTTCAGCTCATGCATCGAACATATCAAAAACTAACAATAATGTTCGTTTGTCTACCTGTCAGAGAAGATTTTGTCGGTAGTTTTATTGATAGTGAAGTGAAAAGCTTTTTATCCATTATAGAAAAAACACTACATTATTTATATTCTATATTAGAATCTGTTTGAAGCAGATTGATGAAAGGAAAACAGGAGAAATATGAACCACAAAGAGGTTCGACGGCTGAAACCTGATGTTTTTATAAAAATTTAGAATTTAAATGTACTGACAATGTTTAGGCTTACATGCTCCATTTCTTTTATTCCAGATAAAAATCGTGAATATAATCGTGTGATAGTTTTTCTTAACTTTTGATGTGGTTCATCTGAACAAGATTGCATTGATGAATTAATTTGTTTACATATTGGACAGAGTATGTCGGTGGTACTCGGAAATCAAACACGGAACTGGTTTCATCTTTCCCAAAAACTAGCAGACGAGTGACAACTGCTTGGAGACAAGCTAGATGTACTCCTATTATATTTGTCTGTAATAATGCTTGGCAGTGTGATCGGATTTGTTTATTAATGACTGTCTAAAGTGGAAATCTTTATGCACTTTTTTCTGGTTCTTATTCTTCACCAACTTTGCAACTCCCTAGACTTGCTAAATCAAGTCGTGGTGGTTCGAGTTTTCTGTAGAAATTGGGAGAACAGTATTTGAAGTATCTTCCGTAAAACGTGCATCTTGTTAATGATGTTGATACAAATTATTCCCAGAGCAGACTAATTTTGAGTGCGTTTGAACGCTGATGGTCACCCTACCTAACCTAACCGGGTCCAATCGGTTCGCAAATAGAGGTACTCATTTGTATAGCACCTTGCAAGAAATAAGTTAATAAGTTCGGAGAAACATGTTTGGAAGCAGAGTTTAAAAATTATTATAAAAAGGAACTTTTTAATATTTGGTACATTCCCAAAATTAACATCATTACAATGCGTCAACTACAATCTAAATGAACTCGAGCATCGTCGATCAGCCTGATTAATCTAAAAATTAATATTTCTTTAAACGAAATTTAGTTGAAGCAGTAGAACGAAATAAAAGCACAACTGACGAATGGCTATAAAACATTTGAGAAGCACTTAACTTCATCAGATGTACATAGTTGCTTTTGCTTATACTTTTGTACCTCGATAATAAAGTAATAACTTTTCATGTTACGAATTATCCTTAATCATGTATTTGGGTAAATTTACTAGCATGTGACGGTTTCTATTAAAACATCTTCAAAAACAATTACTGCAAAAATGCTGAAACGATTCAGAACAATTATAAATGAATTGAAAATTAACCGAAACATTTCTAATTAGTCCTTTTGTGCTCGCCCAACCAGTGTTATTTTCACTGACAAGCGATGTGCTCTTCGCAAAAAAAAAAGAACAAAAAATTGTGCTTCGCTGAGACAATGGCATCGAGCAGTTCTTATTCGGCAAGGCATTTGCTCGTCACGCAGCAGACCGTTTATTGTATTTAGGAATTTAATTTCGCCTTTCCAGGCGTCATCGTCATCGTCATTGTCCTGTCATGCTCGCTTGATGGCGGCGTTGTTGGTCTTGTTGCTGTTGCTTTAGCAACGCACTGGGATGTTGTCTACTTAAGCCGTATTATTAAGTCGAATTAACTGGATACCAATAAAAGTTATTCGAAGCATTTTTTAGCCAGCCCAAATAATGAAATTCAATTCATGCACAGCAGTACGTGAGGCAGGGCAGAATCGCTTAAAGCCTGCAAAAAGGTTTCGTTTGCGGGCAAAACAAAAACCAATGTGAGCGGATTACGGGGCGTAATTGTGATATGAAAAGTTTATTGGTTTTCTGTTATTTTTTTTTAATTTTTCCAGATCCCTTCGGTTTATGCTTTATGAATATGTTCACAAGGAATTTGGAAAATCCTCTTTGCTTTCTAAGTAAACAGGATGAAAAACGAACTTTAACTTGAGTGAAACCGAAATATTGGTACTCATGGAAAATAAGAAAAAGGAAGAGTTTACATTGCACCCTACTTATTGCAAATATAATTTGTCCCTAAATGCTCGACAGCACTGCAAATAAAAAATAATAGCCAGCTCATAAATTTATATATGCAAATCATTGTAAGTCAATGATTCTTTTTAAATGTTCAGATTGAGAGTATTTCTAATATTTTTTGAATAACTTACGACCTGACTCCATTATCATCTATTATTACATTAGCGGACAAGAATGGCAGACTAACTGATACTTAACCTCAAATTGATTAAGTTTCTACGCCATTTCATGACCAGGGATGAAACATGAATCCAGTGCAATAAATAATTCCATCAATATTTCAAGCAGTACGAATCTAGATGTCTGAATACGGTATAAGCTATCTCGATCAACTTCACTTTACGGTTATCCAAAATTATTTTGGACTTTTGGACATTTTGATGTTTTTGTCGATAACAGCCTCTTTGGGGCTGTCCTCGGTGATCATATCGCCTCCTCCAAATTAGTACCGAATAATGTTTATCTGGCCTGCCTTTTTTTTACTGCAGCAAGTCTTGTTTCCTGGATTTCCTTACTTTCATGAGGTATACTCAAACAGTTTTGACCTTGCATTTGTCGAAATCACATACACATTTTTGCTCTAAATGTGTATTTAAAAACATATCTCATTGAACCTTTGGAAAAATACATATTATATAAGAAATAAAAAGACGTGTTGGGAACATGATGGATCAAAATCCACTAAATAACATTTTCTTTAGTATATTTGCCTACAAAAAACTCTAAGTATCAGTGGTCTATTCTATATTCTCCGAGATATCGGTTTCAACCTGCAGCCAGATGGATAATGGAAATAAGTATATCGGATACTTTATTGGATCTCCTAAGCTTTCTTCATAAATTTCAGTAAATTTGTAGTACACTGGAACTTTCAAAGCAGTGTAAACAGATGTCAGCCAAGAAAAATAAAAGTTTATGTTGGGATCTCACAAACAATTTAGTACTTTTAAGATAAGTTGAAGAGGAAATTTTATATTTAAACTAGCATTAGCATTACCCATTGCCATTACTCATCACCATTACCCATTGCCTTTACCCATTACTCATTACCATTACCCATTGCCATTACCCATTGCATTTACCCATTACCATTAGCCATTGCCATTACCCATTGCCATTACTCATCACCATTACCCATTGCCTTTACCCATTACCCATTGCCATTACCCATTGCCATTACCCATTGCATTTACCCATTACCATTAGCCATTGCCATTACCATTACCCATTGCCATTACTCATCACCATTACCCATTGCCTTTACCCATTACCCATTGCCATTACCATTGTCTTTACCCATTAACATTACCCATTGTCATCACCATTACTCATTACCCATACCATTACCATTACCAATTACCATTATTCATTAACATTTCCCTTCACCTATTATCAATTGCACATTACAAATTACCTATTACCTATTACGATTACCCATTACCGAACATGACCACATTCATGAAGTAACTTTCTGCCAGTCCCATTAACATGTACACCAAATATCATTTCGAAAGTTCATTCGTACAATTTTGTTAAGCAGTTTCACTTCAATAGTGTGCTTATATAGGTGAGGCTTATTACTTTTTTTCTCAATTCTTGCGGAGCCCCCACATAGGTTTCGTGACAGCAGACCTCAGTTACTTTTATTAATTTTATTTCTCTCTCTGTATTTGTTGTTAATTGTCTTTTACATGTGCCAAATACATTTGAGGCTACATGGCGCACTTAAATTTGTCTATAGTGGGATTGGGCAACAGGCTGTACATATGAATACGATCGGTAAGAACAATATAGAGATAGTTACTATCGACTTAAATCATTTGGAAAACTCAAATTTATCATAATTCAGTGTCTACTTAAAGCAGGTGTATAGAATTTAGAATATGTACGCTGGAAATCGATCAGAACCAATAGACATACTACAAGTGATCGCTTTGACCTATGAAAAAACAAATCACATCATTAATACGGTTCACATATGCTCTTAAATGTTTCAAATATTTCACTTCATGTTTCAAGTGGTCAGTTACAAATTTAACTTTGAAGAGAAAAGGTCGAGATATTTGAATGAACCGCTCTCCGCAGTCAGCGCGATTTTGCAGACCCCTTAAAATTGAGTTCGTTTAACGAAAACTCATATATTAAACAAATAAGGAAATACAGTCGGGCGTAACCGACTGTAAAAGGCCCTGTACCAGTTCAGGTCACCAAACAAACATATTAAATGTTTCCCGAGCTTATGACCAAACACATGACCACTTCTCACTGCGCGAATATGAATGAAAAGAAAAGGGGGGTTGTTCAAATTCAATTGCTTATAAAATCGCCATTTATTATCCGATTTTGATGAACTTTTTGGATTTTTGCTTAGAGAGATGTTATCTCTATATTGGTACACTCAATTTTTTTTGTGCCGAAGAAATTTTCACCCTAAGGGGTGATTTTATGGGGAAGGGGGGGAGGGGCAAAATTTTCAAATAAACTTGTGAAATTCCGGAGCAATCCTAGTCGAATGCAAAAAACACGAAGTCTCTATCTATTACCGTTTCCGAGATCCTTTCGTTCATACAGACGGACGGACAGACGGACATGGCTATATCGACTCCTCTATCACTCCTGACCATAATGGGGGTAACTTTGGGGGTCTCCGACCATTATTTCTACCTGTTACATACATTTGCACAAACCCAATAGGCTCTTGTACCTTCGGTACAGGGCCTAAAAAGCAAACTTGGACTTGAAAATCCAAAAATTATTCCCGATTGTATATAAAGATGCCAACAAAAAAATGAGCTGAAAATTACATTAATTGACGGAAAAGTCCTGAATATTTTTTTGGAGCTAAGCCCATGCAATACATGACAATCACTGATCTGGAATCGGACAACTTTATTCCTAAAACTTCACAAGCGCTTGAATACGGAGTTAGTCCGCTACACGCGTGGATTCGTTATTTCGAATTTGTTTTGAAAATTGCCTATAGGATAGGTATCAATAAATGACAAGTACGTATCCCTGAAGACAAAGTAAAAATGTCTGCGCGGAAAGCAGAAATTCAAGAAAAATTATGGGCGAAGCTTGGACTTCATGTCGATAAACCCAATGCAAACGGAAGCTGCAGCACTAATGATGGGAACACAGCTAGAAAAGCATTTTTGAATACATTTTTGAATAAGGTTTTAAGAAACTTCTTTTGTTTTTTTTCATAACCATTTCTTTCAACTTCGAAATTGATGTTCAGAAATTTAAAAATTTCTGTAAGAAAGCTGGCGCTTTATTCATGGAAAAATATCCCTGGTACCCAATGTCAGCTACGGTACACAAAGTACTAGCTCATGGGGCTCAGATCATAGCCACATCCCCCCTTCCAATTGGCTAGCTGAAAGCGCATCGGAGGCCCGAAATAAATTTTATCAAAAAGATAGACGTTCACACGCAAGAAAAAACAGTCGACTTAATACTATGACAGACGTTCTTTGTCGAGCGCTGGATTCATCGGATCCCCTGGTTTCCAGCATTTATATTCAGAAGAGACTACTGCAAAATAAAAAACACTGTTATCCAGCAGAAGTTATTGAACTTTTAAGACCTCCAAATACAAATAATACCGATGCAGATGAAGACGACGAAGCATATTCTTTTGATTCAGATGTGGAATATGATTAACAAAATAATAAATTAATTAAACAAAAAAATGCCTTAGTAAAAAAAAAAACATGGATATAAATTTATTAATATAAATTGTCAGATTGTTCATTAAAAGAATTATATATACTCGATCAAGTTTTGAAGGATATATGTACCGGAATTAGTTATTTTTAAATTTATTCTTTTCAAGGACATTGACTTATATGGGGTGGCGGAGAGGGCTTGGTCCAATCAGACTAAAATTCTTCTCAGGCTCTACATACAATATACTATAACCATATTGTATACCAAGTTTCAGGTCTATATCTACATTTTTCAAATTTCTGCCAACATTTGGACCAGTGTGCATTGTATGAAAATTATAACCATTCAAAAGCTAATGTTTTCATGGAGTTCCCCGCTTCGTTAGTGCCATCGTTAGTCTCAAAATTAGCTGAAACATAAATATTAAATTTGAAGTTAAAATGCAATAAAAACTTTAATCGAACTACGGTTAAGCAATTTAACTTTTTGCTGATTTCTCCCGAATATTTGTGAATTATTGGATACGACTTTAAACCGAATTTTATCAGCGAAGTCGTCTAGAATCATTTCGGAGTTGTTGAGTTATTTATAACCGATTAAAATTGACAGTTCAATTAATATTAAGGCTGGTCAGTGGCGCTGTTAAGTGATTTATGCTGACCCAGACTCACTGCCTTTCATTTTGTTTTGTATCATTGCGGAAGGGATTCCAAAGGCGTGCGTTGTGCGTTGCATTGCTAGTGGGTCGGTTGGCGTCTCTACGATGTCACTCACCTCCTTCGGATGCGTATCTAATCTCTGGCTATTCGACTGCCTTTAGCCGCAAGCAGCAATGCCAGTGAACCCTAAACGGACGGAATGAATGTTAAAATGATGGAAAAAATGCCAGCGCAGATAGCGTAGGGGAGTGAAAGCTAAATAAAATCAACTGCTTTTTGGGAATTTGATCAGAAAGAATAAAACGATTTTCACACTTTATGCGAACTGGCCCCAAGCAATATCTGTCACTCGTCGTTAACTATGACAGCGTTCTAATAAAAGCGAACCGGTCACGGATACTCGGGCAGCGCTGCGTGGCAGACGCAACCGCCGACACCGCCTCGGAGGCACAACAAAGCCAAAAATGAAGAATTATTGTGAACGAAATTTAATTTATTCGTGATACGGCAAGAAGGAAAGTAGGAGTATCCATAGGCATTTGTGCAGTCATCCATCCGCATTCGTAGTCGCGACACTTCGCGGCGTGGTGACAATGAAACTAATAAAGCTATTCTCATGCAGACCATCATCAATTAAGTCAACATTTCGCCAGCTCAACAGCAAAGGCGCAAATGAAATGGCTAAATGGCAAAACAAAAGCATTAAAATGGATGAAATCTCGTGTATAGCAGAGCACTGTGCACCAGTTGATGCCAAAATGATGCCAACTGAACGCCGTTCGGCGCACCTGACACGGCTAAGGCAGTCTGCCATTCGCAATGAACTGCGGTAAAAGAAACAAACTCATTTTGGGCGACAATGTCCAAGGACTTTTGCCACTGGTATGCAATCGATATATTTATCTGCTCTAGGGCCAATCCGTGTGGCCGGGGAAGCCAAATGATTCTGACAACAACAACAACAATAGAAATAACAAAATGGAAAAGTTTTCGCCTAAAACTTTGTAGCTTTGTAGTAAAATTTGTTCGCATGTATTGTAGTATTTGCGTTGATAAACATTTTACTCGCCGTCTGCCCTTGTCGGTCTTTAGGCATGACCAATAAAACTTTCCGCATCTAATGACTTAAATCACTTTGAGACTCAATCAACGTTTCGTCTTGGAATTCTAGTGTCGTCCATGATGTGCTTCTGACGCCTAAGGAATGGCGTCTGAAGAAATGCGTACAGGTGGGCGAATGCTTATACTCGAACAGCGCTTGGGGCACTAATTCGATAAACGTGCTCATTGCGAATGTATTTGAGACTTGCCTCTGAAGCCGCGTAATCGATTTTTCTATTCTGAGCAATCAATCGGCATTAGACCAAATTATATAATTAAGAGAATGGGACTTGTGCCGAAAACAAAATGACTTTGGCCCTTCTTAGTACTTTTTACACTGTCAAACAGAGTATGTATAGGATTAGCATGTTGTCTTCAACACTTTGGAGGCAGCATCAGACGATAGGTACTACAAAGATGAATTAAGTTTAATATTAAGTATTATTAATACTCGTAATAGCAAAAATTGTTTGAAAATGTTTGAAGCTTGTATTAAAAAATATTTAAGCTGACCTATTTGGAGTACTTAGTTAATTCTCAAAGGTTGAGGAATGAAAACCGCAATTATTATTAATAAATTAAATTAGTATTTCGAATTATCACGAACTATTTATCTATAACTGTAAACTGCGGTGATTAGGTTATGAGGCCACGAACAGTACTTAGTGCTCAATAAGTAACAAAATGTCACCACTTTTTTAATACATCCAGGGCGATATGCGAAAATCTGTAAGAAACTCGGGATTCTGCCTAGTGGAGGCATTATATTACATTCAAGAGCTGGTTAACTACTGAAGAACGTCTGTTCTTATGTCGTTCCTAACCTTCCGTTTTCCTTGCAACTACGGAAATTCTCATAAAATAGTCAAAAAGCGTTGCAAAAATTAAAAATTTTATGAAAGTATTGAACAAAATGAAAAAATTCATCGGTTAAAAAATGTATCAAAGATTACGAATCCAAAGCAGTTGCTCTATTTGATTCATTATTGGAGAGGTTGATTTGATTTAAAGATTGCACATTTATCTTTAAAAAACTTTTTAAACCTTTTTAGACCGATTAAATTTCTTAAAGGTATTTCAATTAATGAAAGGAATGACTTTACGACCTTAGAGGTCGACTCGGCGTCACATTTTCCAAATCAATATGCGTAAAAATAACGAAGTACTACAACAAGAGGCTTTCGGTTTGTAACCTCAGTTGTTTCGTCGACAATTAGTGAAAACTTGGAGCTACTCAATGCATTTATAATGAGTTTCATGGATTTCTCGCCAAGTTCTTTGGCTAATTGCCTTAGTTCGATAGCAGTTGATATCCTTTGCAATTTTCGAGTCAAAGCAGTACACCCGCAGCAAATTTGGCAAGAGTCCATCAGAGCGAATGGGAGATTGTGCAACACAAGCAACATGATGAGCGCGTACTTCGCATTGCGCACTTGTTTGTTGTGTGAAGTTTTCTCTTTTGTGTATTCGTCGATATTTACCTGGTTTTCCTTTGTCTTTTTGTTCCTGATATGCGTAGCCTGATTTTCGTGTCGTTGGATACCGCTTAGGTGGTTTAGATATCTGCCTCATGCGGCACAATAAGCACGCCCATCATTGTTTCGTAGCCAGCGAAATTTATCCAGTCCAGATTACGGTCCGAGTTAAATAATGGGGCTGTAGCAGTAAGTGCGAAAATGTCCCGCTTTAGCTTAAGGCTACATGAATGGCTGCTGCCGCGCAGTTAACCGGTACCAAGGCACTGTGGTTGCGCTTAAATGGGAAAGCGGTCATAAATTCTTCTAGTGGTCATATCGGGCTGAAATTTTGACTGTAAGTTCTTTGCACACTTAGAAGTATAATTTAAAAATATTGGAGTGATTGCTCTGAGCTCAAAAGCAATCTATTTATTAAATCCGAATTTGTAGCAATGCGTGAGATCTTCCGAGTGCTGCCTTCGAACATTTTAATGTTCTTTTTTTGTGTCTCTGCAGCCTCTTCAGATAACTCCCCAGTTGGCAAAAGTGCATTATTTATTTATTATTTTATGGAGCGTGAACCAAGACTTTGTGTAGTGAGGGTGGAACATAGTACTAGGGATATAAATTGAAAAGCTTTTTGACAGTGTCAAGTGAAAATTCTCCAAATTTTGTCCACATTGATCTTGTAACCAGATGCCATACATTGCAGCAATGTATCACACCGGATTATAATATTTTCATCAATTTCTGTATATTCGGCTACCATTTTCGGATTCTTGAAAAATGCTCTGGCCGTATTGCCATCATTTGAAGTGCCACTTCTTCGACTTCTGGGTATGTCCACCAATAGACCCATTTTTATGCAAAAATCCTTTTGTATTTTGGCTTTCCTATGCAACAGGGCTACTTTTGCTTCTGCGATATTGATTTAGGTCTAGTCTGTATGAGACATGCAAAAAATTTTCAAGAAATGGAATATATGAATGCAATGGCGACAATCCAAACACAAAAAGTGTTTCATAAACCTTTTTTGTCAAGCACATTTCCAAATTATTCATCTCTGTTCGCTTCGATTCACATATATAGCATTTAGAAGATGATGTTTGATTTTTTTGGTAGCAGCTCAATTTTTTCTTTGAAATATTTCTCTTCATTTCTAACTGAGCAGTTTCTTTTTTAAGTTGGAATCTTAGTGGTCGGCAATAACGTGTCGATGAAGGCCCGGATTCTTACAAATTATCTTGCGGTGCTTAGGATCATCTGCTGTTGTTAAAAATGCAATGACACGTATGATGTCACAAAAAAGCTGGAATAATTCATATCGTTATTGAGGACTTTCTGCTTTTATTCTGAATTAGAAGTAAGTTCTCAACGAAATCACCTGCAATGCTGTCAAGGGGTAGCTGGATGCCTCCGCTTTTAAAAATAGGTCTTGCCTTGGCAACATATTCAATATTGCTTTGCACTTTATCGATTGCCTTCTGTAATTTTTCTGCATTGGTACGCATTTCTGTACCAACGATTGAAAATGTAAAATCGTGTAAAACTGATAAGAGTCGCCTTTTAAAATTAAATTGTAAAAAAAAGCATTAATAGTTATAATTTTTACTCAAAAAGTACACGAAAGCCGTAAACACAGTCAAACCACAACAACAAGTCAAAGCAACCACTGTACTAGGTAAATTTCACCTTGAAACAATAAGACGGCGATAGTATTTTGTAGATTATGCACACATCTGCAAATATCTGCAGCTAAGTTTAACACTCTTATTGCCTAAAGACACACACAAATACACAGAAGAAGAAGGAAATGGGGGAATCATGGGGGAACACAACTAAAACTTTAAGTAAACTTAATAAAGACGCACAAAAAATTTACAAAAAAAGAGGGTAAACCAAAGCATTAATTTTAAAATAACTACAACATAAGTCAGTTTTTTTAATTTAATAAATATCTTCAACTTTTAAATCCATTAAAAATAACTCAAATTCGTGAGCTTTGTCAAACGACTGACCTGTTTGAAGTGCGCTTATGTTGTGAAATATTGGAACTGCGTGCATCTGCGCTTTGAAAATCAACAAGTGTTCTCATCTTCAATGCTATTAAAATAAATCTACGCAGTCGATCATCGCTTTTTCCTTGATGTGCGTTGCGTCTGCATTTACTCTAACTGAAACAAGCATAAAAATATTTTGTTTTAGTTAGAGTCGGTGTTCGGAGCGCACCATAGATAAGTAGTTTTCATAGTTATAACCGTTGTAAGATTACAGAAATTGCCTAAACGCAGATGTACCTTCAATATTAGTATAAATATTATAATAAGTTTCCATTTATAAAACAAAGGAGTGGTACAGCAAATTTTACGTGTGAAAAGAGTTTCTCTGATGGTGGGGCCAGCGATACTGAAAAACATCTGCTGCTTCAAGCTCGTCAATGCGTGATTTTCTTAAAATAACCGATTTGCCGACTTCCAAAGATTTGAATATAAATGCAGCGGGCGGTACGTAATCGTATCCCGCGGTACAAGAAAATCACTGCTTTCGCTCAAATGACTGCGCTTCTAATTTAATACAAACATGTTTTGAGCTGAAATTTAGATGTGCTCGTACAAAATCTCAGGCTATTGTTGTAAATGTACTGGCACCTAGGGTGATGGACGAATTGAAAGAGCACCTTCGCGAAGCCTACTGCATAACATTATAAACTGCATAAAAATAACAAGCTAGAACGGTGAGAATGCTGCTGCTGAAGATTGTTGTGTGGAGTTGTTCACTCACTTCCATGCTAACAATCTCAAATATACGAGCTTACGTATAATTATTAACCCTAGACGGGTATCGCTATTTATACACCGCTTGCGGGTATTGTCAGTCGAATCGACTACCATCAACTTTAAATTAGTAAATCTGAAAAATTTGAACAAAATGTGAAGAAACCTAGTTGTATTTAGTTTTATTCAGGTTGATTTAAACAAATTCATTTAACAAAAATATATTTTTTTTCATAGATTTAAATAAATCAAACATAAAATAGCCTTACTTCATTTTTGAAAAACAAGAAAAGCTGTGTCAGTCGAATCGACTACCAATACCCGTCCAGGGTTAAGAACGTTTTATGTGTGCCTGGAAGTAAAGCACCTGTCTAAATTTTATGCAAATTGAGTGTTGCAGTTTTCAAAGCAATATTGTTCACCAAGACAAACATCAATTAGTAACCAGCTCAATTATTTCTTGAAAACGAGATTCGATATTTGGAAACAGATTTGCTCCGTTGACGAATATAAAACAAGTGCCTTGAGTTGTTCACTTCCCTAATATTAGTAAATAAAAAGCAGTTAAGTCAGTAATTAGGTCTACTTGTATTTACAATGCGTATCGATAAATGAAAGAAGCAGTGAAGTGTTCAGGGTGTCATTAAGATATGTCATCATGGCTCTCGGGGCCACTTCATATCCAGATATCTGCAATTTAACCAATTTTGAATTATGACATGTCAGTCGGGGGTAACTAATAGTTAGGGAATGACTACCTTAATGAGAGTTAAATGTGGCACTTTAGCGATGCAGGAGGTCATAGGTATGATGGCACTTCAGCTCCCACCGCAGTTGTTCATTGCTAACTCCAAAGCCAAGTTATTGAGGTGGTGCTCATTGTAAACTCTGTTGGCGCCAAATTTGAAATTGACTGACTTTCTTTTCGTTTTCTATTAGCGATGTCTTGGATTGCTCTGTAAATATATTTGAATTTAATATTTATATGTTTTGAATATTTTTGCTATTTACTTTTGCTGAATGTGTTGACAGCTCGTTGAATAGTGGCAATTTTCAGCCCATTTTATGAAAAAAAAGTCTCATAAACAATGATTCTGCGAATTCGTGACATGGGCAATTTTATGAAATGTGTTGTTTGAATATTATATATGTTACAAATAGGCTAATAAAAAATAACAAAGCAGTGTGTAATATGGGAGATACGAAGTAAATATTCCTACATCCTCGATGAGTAAGTTCAGTTACCACTACGGTATAACGGTTCGAGTTAATAAATATCAAGATTTTGTTGTAACAGAACGACACATGGAGGAGTCTTATTACGTGTTGAGTTTAGTTTCTCAGTCTTTATTTAAAAAAAACTTTCAGATGAATGGGCACACTACTCCGATGCGCTTTTCGCTATGTTACTTAAATTAATTCACTTCACACTTTTAACGAATGTAATTCAGTCTTAACTAATAATTAATATTTAATAATAAATATTTACCATAATTTAAAGCAATATATGAAGGAATTTTAACAAGTAACTTCAAAAATAATTTTCCTTTAGAAAAGTAAGAACAAATTTTGTTACTAGTTTAGTATCTGTTACATAAATATCACAGCTATTGTTCGTTCAAATTAATTGTTTTCTCTTCTTAATTAATATTTGTTTTTGGAAGTACCCTACGATTCACAATGTTAAAATTATTAAATTTGCTAACGAAATTTGCAAACGGTTTAAATCTGAACACTTTCTTTCTTTTAGTTTAGAATTATAATTCGATTTTAGTTGCTAGTTAGTAATCCAAGTAATAATAACTTTAATGCCATAGCTGTTTCTTTAATTTATTAGTAAAGTGTTTTGAGTTTATCATATTTTATTAACTTATCGTATGAAAATTTTGGTAATATTGTATCCATGACCAGTCACCCTAATCTAGCCAAGTAACTCCTCTTCCACGAGCTAGCCTACTACAATGCATTTGTAGTCAAGTCCGTTCGACCCATTGACCAGCGCTACGAATTGTTGTATATGGCTGTAGCTGTCAAATTTAAGGTAGGGCAGCATTAGTCACAGGTAGGGCGGAAATAAAAAATGTACCAAAAATAAACATAAAATGGGAGCAACACGAGCTGTTAGAGAGCGATATCGAGAGAAACGGAGGGAGGAGAAACGCCTTTTCAGACGCAAGAAAAAGGAGCAAGAATGGCGGGAGTTTGAGGATGTTGAGATGTTACGGGAAGATTTAAAACCCGGAGTAACGTTCTGTAAGGATGAAAATGGAAATCTGGTTCAGATGAACAGGAATCACTGAGATTATGGAGGAGTCATTTCTCCAACCTAATCGGAGGCGATGAAGCGCACAATTCCGCCGATAGAGAAAGGACACCGGAACCACCAGGTAATGATGGCACTATTGTACATCCACCGGACTTTAACGAGGTCAATTCAGTTATTAAAAAGCTGAAAAATAACAAAGCGGCAGACTCTGATGTGCTTTCAGCTGAGTTATTTAAGACCGGCGGAGAAGAGTTGGTTAGGAATATGCACCAACTTTTATGCCAGATATGGTCCAATGGACGCATACCCAATGACTGGAATCTCAGTGTTCTGTGTCCAATCTTTAAGATAGGAGACCCCGCTGTTTGCGCCAACTACCGAGGAATAAGTCTTCTTTCTATTGAATATTAGATTCTGTAGCGCGTATTGTGTAATAGGCCGTGAATTCAACAAAGACACTCACCACCTATTTGTCGATTACAAAGCCGCTTTTGACACGCCGATACAATCGAAGTTCTTCGACGCCCTGTCTGCACTAGGTATCCCGGCAAAGATTGTCCGTCTTTGCAAGACGACTAACACACAAAGCGTTGTCAGGGTGGGAAAAAACCTCTCCGACCCCTTTGATACCAAGAGAGGTTTCAGGCAGGGCGATGCTCTATCGTGCGATTTTTTCAATCTCCTGATGGAATACATCCTACGCCAGTGCCCGTTCATACTGAGTATATCGGGCTGGATCTTCCAAAAGGAAGTGATGCTGCTCGCTTTCGCCGATGACATCGAAATCCTCGGCACGCAGAAACGGCGAGTCAGCAAGGCGTTCTCGGAGATTGCAAAACAGTCTCGGCTCATGGGTCTAGCGGTGAATGAGGACAAGACGAAGTACTTGATATCTTCTCGCAATCAGTCATCGCATCTTGGACGATTAGTGCGAAAAATCACGCTTTCAAACATATGCTTTTTTGGGCTGAGCAAGCAAATGAGAAGTAAAGCCCTCTCTCGAAAGACGAAAATAAAGATCTATAAGACGCTGATACTCCCGGTCCTATTGTATGGCGCAGAGGCACGGATCGCGATTGAGTCAGATGAGACAGCATTGAAAGTCTTCGAGAGTCAGCGACGAGGTTAGGTCCCATATGAACCGCGAGCTGTACGAGCTATTCGTTGAGGTTGACATAGTCCAGCGCATAAAATTCCAGCGGTTGCACTGGGCTGGACACCTTATTCGAATGGATGAAAGAGCTCCAGCACGCATGGTTTACATGGGGGGCCCAAACTTGATTGGTGGTATGGAGAGATCTCTCCGTACTTGGCATTCAGAACGACTGGCGCCAGCGCGCACAAGATTATGGAGGCTGTCGCGCCTTAACAGACGCGGCCATGACCGGTAGACGGTTGACGGCCACTTAAGGAAGTAAGTAAGTAAAGTCTTATGCTTAAGTTATCATGAAGTCGCTATTGGGGGCTAAATAAAAATAAAGAAAAAAACTAATTTTTAGCAATTAATGAAGGAATTTTAATTTGTGATTTCAAACCTAATTTTCCTATCGAAAAGTAAGAAACAATTTTTTTTCTAGTTTAGTATATACCCTCAAACGGTTTTAATCTGAAGACTTTTTCAATGTAAGAATTATATTTCAAATCTAGTATCTAGTTAGTTATCCAAGTAATAATTAGTTTAATAAAGCCTGTTCCTTCATTTTATCGTATTAAAAAATTATATTGTGGCACCATAAAGAGTTTGGGAGAGACTATCATATTTTATTCTCTTATTGTATAAAATTTATGGTTGAATTGGATCCATTAGTCAACTGACTAGTCTAGCCAAGTAACTCCGCTTCCATGAGTTAGCCAGCCACAATGCATTTCCAGTCAAGTCCGTACGACCCTTAGACCCAAGTCAGAAATACAGCGAAATGTTATAATTGAATTTTTGATATTTGTGTAGTTTATTCAGTTCGATTAGTGAGATTTCACAAATAAACAATTTTACGAATTGTATTAATAGAAATTATTTTAAAGCGTTCAATTTAATTTTAAATTTACCCATCAGCTTCGCATTTTGAAATGATAAATTGATGATAATTGTACTCTCAGACAGAAACAACATTTTGAATGAGCTTATTGTAAATGGCCTTATTCTACTATTACAATTATATATTACATGTGTAGGTATTAATATTAATAGTTGAGGAAGGCTGCGTCTGACTGTGTCTGACATGAATCAGGTTTTTTAATAAATTATTTTAAATTTGCTATTACTTTTGGTTGAGAGTCTTATATATATTTTAAATGCAATATAATAGGCGTGTGTGATATATTTGTGTGCGACCGTCTCAACAGGAAAATAATTAAAAAAATTTCATATATTTCGTAATTTCGTTTGCGAGCATAAATCAATTTGACTTCAAAGAAAGTCAGCATCTGACTGATTTCATACATCCTTCAGGATGAATGCTGTAGCAACTCCGAGAGCTTTGAAAGCTGTGCGTGAGGACGTTACTTTCGACGATACTCTAGTTGAACTGTTTGCACGCATACTGTTTCAAAAGGATGTTGTACGAAGAGCACAGCTAGCCGCACACACTACGACTCTCTTAAAAGCTCCTTTGTCGCTCTTATATTTTTGAACAGCATCCTTCGCATCGCGGAAAGCTTACAACATCGCCAAACATCGGCATGAGCTCGTCCTAACGGCCGCCCAAGCATCCTTATTGAGCACTACAAATCCTGTCGCCAGTCAGTTCAGCGTTAGTCGGCACTGCAGTTAGTGTTGACCGCATTCTAGCATTGCAGTACCGTGTGAAACTCGACCTCGATTTTGATCGGAACGGTGTATCCTTATCGCGACAGTTCGAATTGTGCGTACGTTTAGCATTGTCGCGGCGATAAATTCCGCCTGTTCTAGGCACGACGTCTGTCGCGCCACTTGAACCGCGCAAACTGAAAATGAATCGAGTTAAGTTCTTCTTCGAATAGCTTCAATCGGCTGAGTGTGAAAATGAAATGGATTAATGTTCGAGAGATTTTTCAAAATCAACGCATGAACAACAATTTCCGGCGTAGCTCGCTCGCTAGCTCGCCCTGCGATTAATTTCGGCCAATTAAGGCAAAATTAACACATCTCGATAAATCGTATTAGCGGTCAGCAGTAAAGTGTAACATGAAAAAGTGGGCGCAATTAGCAGCACTTAATCATTTTCGCATTCAGAGGTCTCGTTAATGAAGTTCGCTGTCGGAATTGTTTTCTTTTGACCAAATCGCGCCAAAGTGGATATTGAAAAAATATTTTGTATATTGCTTGCCATAAATTTCAGTTGGAATTGCTCGACAAACGTGTCCTTTGGGGTCCTTTGTGTTCATGAATTTTCAAGGCAATTTCGTCGTCGTCAGCAATATTTGGTTCCATTCAATTGGATTCATTTGAATGGGCAAAAATATTCGAGAGCTCTTTGGCGACATCATAAAATCCGAAGCTGAAGACAAAGCTGAAGCAGCCAAATTACGCAAATGAAAATTGCTCATGATGTCAAAGTAATGAGTGTCAGTTGTGCATAAGCTAGGAAAGTGGAAAGCTAAGAAAATTTCCTATTTAATAATAAATATTCAGTTTTGTGCGCGACAGCGAAAGATTTTCAATAAAGTTGACGCGACTTGTTTTGAACTGAAACATCGGCTTGTGCGACTGAGCCGCCGAGAGTTGTGCGTAATCTTGTGAAAATGATTTCATTCAAAAATCCTAAAGCCGTCACGGATTTTACTTTCAATTTAAGACATTGAGACATCGCGACAGTTTGACAGTGACGAGAAAGGATAACCGAGCAGCGCAAACAAGCGAGTGAAAATTGTGAAATTTATCTAAGCGTCAAGGAAAAATTAAACAGATTCGTTAGTGAGTAACAGTGGAATTACTTCTGCACATATGATACACGAGCATACATTTTTCGAAATTAAAATGGTCTTTTGAGTGCGTGTGTGATTACTCAAGCAATAAAAAGCGAGGCGGTGCACATGCCCGCAACATTCCCCGCGTTCAACGATTGTAATCCTGATTTATTGCTGCAGCCAGACAAGGTTCGGAAAATGTACGAAATAAATCAAGGGATTAAACTTTTCGCTGTCAATAATGAAAAGGTAACACAAAAGTCAGCTTTAAAATATGTGTATGTGTGGGTTTTTTTTTATTTTTTAATTTTCATAAATGTAATTTACTTCACTGTGCTGCAATTTTTCACATTTTCTCTGCTGACTTGTGCAGTCAATCGATTTCAAAAGTTGATCGAATGAAAAATGAAATCAAACTTGTCAAGTTCAGAAAAAGAAAAAAGGAGAACTCTCGTTCAAAATACATCAAAATGGATAACATTCAAAACACAAAATGCATTTGTGTGAAAAATGCGAAATTGAAAAAAAGGCTTAACTCTGAATTGCTTGAAAAAAGTGAATGATTTGGTGAAAAGTGCTGCTGAAAAGCATTCACTCTGACTTCGACTCATGGAACATTTATGTATGTATGTGTGTATGTACACATCCATAGATGTTGACAGCTCACAAGTTTGTGGATGGGGGACATTAAGAGGGTGACGTCGTTCTACACATTTTCATGTTTATTTACAATTTATGTACTTAAATAATTTGTTTATTTTTGAGGCAAGAGAAATTAGATTACATTTTGAAGAAGTTTTAACATCAATGGTTTTTAAAGCAATCAGAATATGTACGAGTATCCGTGTACATGCAATGTGAAGAGCAATAAACGATTATCAGAACTTTTGATAATCGTTTATATGGGGTTGCGATTTTTAAACTTTTTCTGTCTAATTTATAAGGAATATTGCACGCATTTTAACACCGAAAGGAATTAAATTTAAAAATGTTCTCATTTTTACGTTTTAGTTTTCCAATATAAGGAAGCGAGGCACTTCGTTGTGCTGTTGTGACAAATATCAACCATCTACGTCAAATAGTTTAGGCGTTTTCTTCGTTGAGGCCTTGATAACACAAAGTTTTTCAATTAAACTTATTTCTCTCTATTTGGATATATAACGAATTAACATTAGAGGTGTGACAGCACCCATTTTTATGATTAATATCCCTTTTACATACGCAGTAAATCATTTTAACACGTCTAATTGATGCTTAGACATGAACATTTTGTGAAATACCATGCAAATAAGAAAAGAATTTACAGATTTATTTTCTTGAACTAACTGAAGTCTTTAAAAATTTTAGTGCAGACGACGTTTAATTTTGATAAGCATTAAAAGTCGATTCAATCAGTCTTGAATTTGAATAATTTAGGAGATAGAGCCATTATTTTCGATATTCAGACTCTCGTATTTCTTTGCCATTCTAATTACTTAAAATCAATGAATGTGGTAACCCCCTCTCACCATTCACTAAGGAGGGTTGGCACTTGCAATACGAACCTACTACTAATTCCGACTTTAATTTATTCATGTTAATATTTGGTAGATAATTCTGCCAGAAGCACCAAATTTGGTTTACTTTATGTGAAAACTAAAGAAATGTTTCCATTTAAGTCCAAGTCCAATCTTAAGAAAAGGAAGTCCCCATACAAAAAAAAAACACAACTTTTTGTGTGTTTGTATAAAAAAAGTTGTTCTTGTTTATTTATTTTGCATTAATCCAAAGAGAAGATGTGAAGTTGATATGTATAGACATGACCATCTTTCTGCATTCAATGTAAGTCCATATAGTATTTCTAGAATTAAAATTTTCCCTTTTATAGTTTTTTGTAAGAAAACATTTTCTTGTAGTTTAGTTTAGCTAAAAATAACAAATTTGTTGCACCTTTTACTAATACTAACACAATATCCCACACGCACTCAAATATGAATATATTCTGCATACAAATTGCAATGGGCTCTATGGTGTTGTAGGGTATCTTGAAATCGAGCACACTCGACTACAGCATTCTTCCTTGTTTTTTTTTTCTTTAAAGATTCTAAATTGCTCAAACTTTATTTAATTAAATTTTGTTGAAAATTTTTGGCGATGAAGCGTGAAAAATATTCTTCTAACAAATTCCGCAAATGGCACTGACAGCGGTGATGTGTAAGATACATACTAACACATACGAGGTTTGTTGAAAAAGATAGCATTTTACATTTCGAGGAGTGCGTAAATTTGATTTTCAATTAAATGTTTACATTTTATGAGTCTACTTTGAGAAAAAAAAAAGAAGATATCAAAAAATTGTTTATGAATGGTACAAGTTCTTCATAGAAGGCCGAGTAGGTGATAATAACAATACCTTCAATGCCATGCCTTTTTTCGGACATTTGGAGCAGCGAAGTTTTTGGCATCGTAATTTCTCGTCAGAAGATTGTATGTTTAAAAAGGAATATTATCTTGAAAGATACGAAGATTCCGACTGAATTTTTGGTAAAATAATTTATGACATTTGGATCACGACATTGGTTCGTTGGTTTTTCGTGATTTTTAGGCCAAAATGAACATTAAATTATGACTCAACGGACTTGGCACCCAACATCTGTCTTTTGTTCTCAAAACTGAGACATGATGAAATTCCGGATGAGTTCGGTTGATCAGTGCATTGTTTTTAAAAAATATCATTTTGGAACTGTCCCAAAATAGTATTAATTTTTGGTTTGTGAGGCTAAAGAAACTCAGATTGCAGCTTGATATCTCAGAACATTTTAAAAACTTAAGTTTGGGATTGACCATTAACCGCATTTAATGGAATTTAATATGAAAAAACAGCATGGAGATCTACTGGTATTATTTTAAAAAAGCATATATTATATAATGCTTGGGATGTTATTTGCTATTAGCAACAAATAAACAAATAACAACAGCAAATGTAACAGTTTCGCGCATCACACTTCGATGAGATTTGTTGAATCAGCTACATAGCTAATTCATGGTTTGTACGGCCGCTAAACATTTGAGTGATCCAATCTGGTTCTTTGTGGAATATTTCATTAGGATCTGAAAGAGTATTTGTTTGATGAGAATACATATACGAGTATAAAAAGTATTTGTATGATAGTCTTCTCTCCGTCTTAATTGTAATAATCACGTTTGAGCAGCGTATTTCTTAAAATATCATTTATAATGTTTTGTATAGTTCCCACTTGACTGACTAAATCTTAAACATCAATCCAAATAGACTCATAAAGTGAGAAAAATTAAAAGCAGTCTTTAATTATAAAAATTATTTATCTACAATATTAAGCGGCTTCATACTCGCATCATTGTTCCGTTGTATGAAATAATTGGAATAGCCATGGTGATCGAGTTGGTGGATCGAAAACTATATCTTTAGAGTAGTTTAAGTTGCTATCGAAACCGATGTCTGCACTATGTCCTGTCAAGTATTTAATGTGTTTATTAAAATTTATTTGATGACAGAAGTGTCACGTTACATAAAATACAAATGAACACCAAAGTTAAGTCAATATGGCCGACTGATTGAGGCTTTGAACACAGATAATATGAAAGATAAAACCCTCAACCTTGGATATTTAAATGTCAGTTATCCAAAAACAGATAACATTTTTAGACGTCACACTCAGTCCGCTAAAAAACAATATTTGTTTTCTTCGTCTTTTCTCGGGACAGCAGCCGTACAACATTTCTATTTTATTACATTCAACATCAACTTGAAATATAAATTGTTGCCTTTTTATGTACGACATTTCACATATAGGTATATCATGTAGATCATAAGTCTATATAAAATATTCTAATAATAATTTGATTTTATTTGTTGTTGCAAATAAAATTAATTTATGCATGCATCCGATCAGTACGAATGTCGATGGTGAACAACAAAATTAAAATGACTTATTTTCCGTTTGGATTCCAATTCAAAAATCAAAGTCAAGCAAAGATTAAAATGAATATAGAAATGGATTTCAGAATAAAAGAATCGATTTTCACAAGCTAATGTAGCAAAAATTAGGAAATAAGAATACGTTCTTTAAATGCACCAATTATTTCACTCAACAATTGCCTCTTTCGGTGTCTGTCATTACTCTGTAAATCATTTTGGGGCTTAAACTTACGTAAGTATTCACATAGTTTAAAGCTTATGACAATTCGAAACGAAGTTAACAAGCTGCACTTCATAAAACAAATAAAAATTTTAGACTATTTTCGTTTTACAACAATCGCATTCTATTAAATCAATTATTTTTTTTTTACTCTTCGCATAAAGCGTATTAAATTTCATCGTATCGTTTGCTTCGCCTCAATCTTTTAGCTACTTTTGACATGTTTGACATGTTTACTTTAGAAGTAGAAGAAAACAGTCACAGATGTTAAATTAATTGCGGATTATGGATTCGACGAATCGACAGGATAAAGAATTTTTAAGCAAAAACTCCAAGAAAATTAACCTGTTTCCATTGACAACTTATTATTTGTTGCAACAATAATACCACTTAAACTAATAAATTAACAAAAGTAACAACAGAATGCCTTCTCGAAGAAAAGAATAAATTTGATCGTAAAATGGAGCGTCTTCATAATTGAAGATAGCATTTCGCTATGCCTAAGACTGGGACTGTAACTTCTATGAGGAATATTTAAAAAATATTCATTTGAATAGTTACTTAAGGATAATTATTTATCAAAACGTAACAAACGCACATATAATTTGTAATGATTTTCATTAAACTCATCCTTTTATTATATAACGAGTAAAACTAACTTCTTTTAAATGAGTCTCCAAATATAAAATAAAAGAGACTTATTCTTCTAAATATTTTTCTAGCGAAATGTTTTTAAATAAAAGTTTTCATTAGAATATAGCGATAAGCTTTTATTTTTTTCGATAAAAAAATCCTCTTTTGCTCTTTTAGTGTTTGAAATTTTAGAATTTTTGATTATGAATATTTTCGTTAATATTTGAATCGGAGTTTTAAAAAGTTTCACATTCGTAAGCCTAATCTATGCTGAAAAACTCATGATTGTTATGTTAATAAATACCGTTTAATATTATTTTTAAATTAACAAGTTTTCATTATAAACGTATTCAGATTCTATCGAGTTATAGTTCTTAACATTCCCAGTTAAATGCATAACTAATTTTAAAGCGTTGTAAGTTCATTTATTTTTATATAATTCTATAAACAATAGTTTTTGAAATTATTCTTCGGAAAAGTCGCACTTAAAATCGGTTTGCAACAGTTGCAGGACAGAAAATTATCTTTCAACACTTCAATGCTGTGAACAAACATTTAAAGTTGCTGTAGGCTAGGGAAAATATTTTTTTCATCTTTTTATTCCATTATATTCTATATACCAACTAGCTTCGGGTTATCCTCGTTGTCAGTGGCTGCCTCTACCAATTCTATTGTTTGTAAAAATATCCTTAAAGAGGCACAAATGGTTTGGCTTTCGACTTTCGGACTAGTAGCGAGCGATGACCTACCACTTGAAGCTGCTTCCTTAGTTACTTCGGCTGAAGTTTTTAATTCATTTAATTTTTTCTTTTAAGAACTTAATTAAATTTTTATTGCTGAATATTATTTTGATTGCAATATTGACGACACTTCGGATCAATCATTTCAATTAGTTTCTGGCCATAGTTTTTCTAATTAGTTTTGTAGTGCTTGGTGAAGGAAAAACTGCAGAAGCAACGGTCTCCTTGTCTACTGTTAATTTTCCATATTCTATATTAAGCCAAATTTAGTAGAAATCTACAAAATACAAAATTTCAGCTTGTAACTTAAATGTGGTCAGATAAGCAGGTTTCCAGATGGTCACAAGAGATTTAATCTCTTACCACTTAGATTTGGTTCAATTTCGTGCTTCAGAATGAAGATGCCAAAATGAGCAAAGTGTTGTTAGCTTCTGCAACAGAACGCTTAATTCGGATGGCGCGAAATATCTCTATAAAAGGCATCTTAATTATATCTACTAAAGGAACTAAAGAAACAATATAATCGTTCATTATTAATAATAATTAGGTAGGTTAATTATATTACGAATATAATAGCTAATTTAGAAAAGAACGGTTAAATGGATCGGCTTTAATTATATCGGTTTTACTTAGATCGGCTTTAATTATCGACGGTTGCAACTGTACACTTTGACACACACTGCTTATGTCCCTGTACACGTTATCCTCAGCTAAATGCGCGACTCATGTGACTCCTGAATGCTGATGGACTGCTGACTATTTTTCAAAATTTTCAAAGTATTTATTCATTGCACTTGTGAACCGAATTTGGTTGAGGCATTATAATCGATACAGTTCTTATTTTAGTTTATATTAGTTGAAATGACCAAAAATTATAAAGTAATATAAGACAAATATTTCAAAAATAAATTTTTACCCATATGCAAAAACATACCTGTTAGTGCACCATCTTAGGGTCTTTAATAAAGCACGATTTTCATTAGATGACTTTGCATTATTTTGTTTAGCTAGAATACTTAAGTTCAGGTGAGTTAAGATATTTGCTATGAAAAATTATTGCTTTAATTTAATAACCAACCCAAACAAACCATCACAAATTCAGAATACATATAGATGAAAGTTAAAAGGAGAAAACTTTGAAAACTCTGACTCGAATATTACCGAAAATATTTAAAATTTAAAAAATATAAATCCAAAGAAAATTTGATCGGAAAATATAATGTGTTATCGACTCTTATTTTTTCCTCGCAAATACAAAAGATTTTAAAAGGCTTCTATTCAAATGGGTCGGACTGATAAAAGTGAGTTTTATTAGTTATATGTGGACTTAATTAATAAAAGGTTCGAATAATTCTAACACTTAGTCTTCCATATTTAATAAAATCAATATGTAATTATTACCAGGGTTGCTACATATATTTTTAGCCTAACCATGACAAACTGTAATTCATGAGAAAAAATCGCTTTATTGTTTTTAAAAATATTCACCATTAAGATCGATACACTTTTTCCTTCGCCCGAACCATTTTATGAAGCAGTTTTGCCAAACCAAAAGATGTGAGGGAACAGGAAGAAGTAATTTGGTGCCAAGTCAGGACTTTACACCGGATGACTCATCAATTCGATGTTTTAAGCGTCTAAAAACTCATTTGTTATGGCCGAAGTGTGAGATCTCGTATTATCACGATGAAGTATGATTCGTCTTCGTCGGTTGGTTTTTCTCAGTTCATCGAACACTTCATGCAAACAAATGGTTGCATACCATTCAGAATTGACCGTCCTTCTTTCCACGAGCGGCACGGTTGTATCATGTCTGGATTTCGAGAAGAATCATGCGATCACTTGCTTCGATGTGCTGCGTGAGCGAGTAACTTTTGTTGGATTATGTTCGTCTTGAACACCCAGACCTGCTGTTTTGTTTCGGGCTCATACGCATACATCCACGTTTTGTCACCTGTCACGATTGAGTAGATAGCTTTTGACGCACGCATGAGTTTCTTCAGCATTTGCTTGCACCAATCGACACGAGTGTTCTTTTGAGTGATTGTCAAATCATGCGGTATCTAACGTGAACAAACATTTCAGACGACCAAATGCTCATGTAATATTGTATGTATGCTAGTCATACTAATGCCCAGGGATGCCTCAAACTCACGGTAGTTCACACTCAGCATCAATGTTTCCTGGCACAACGACTGGTTTTGGACGACCTTCGACGGTGAGCGAACTGCGGCCACGGTTTAATTCGTTGTCCCAGTTTTTCACAGTGGCCAAGGATGGAGCTGCCTCACCAAAAGTTGATTTAAGTTGATTGGCGCACTCTTGTCTTAATAATCCTCGTCGAAAATCGTAATAAACCATCGTACAAAAATGATTATGGTTTAACTACATTTTTTGCACGAAATGAATTTTGCAGGTGGCTGTAAAGAGACCAAATTGCGTTCGTACGTCAAAGTGTTCACAGTAAGCTAGGCCTAAAAAATGTCAGACTTTACGATGGAGACGTCAGACTGTATCTGGCAACATGTTTTGTTGCTCAGACAACCGTCAACACAACCGTCGGCAAGAATTTAAACGTTTACTAATTTTTGGGATTTGGTGTCACTTTTTGTTGAAATTATTTGCAAATGAGTAAGTTAGATGTGTCCGATTTTTGGCACAGTCTGAGCCAGCCTAAAGACTTAAATTTTAAATGAAAATCTCCTCAAAATATTTCATAGTCTGAGCGGGAGCTTAATAGTATTAATTTCCTTTTCCGAATAATTTGTTTAGCTGGCACGTCTTAAGATTGGCCAACATTTAGCAGTTTGGTTATTTTTATTGTTGTTTTTGTTATCAATAACAACATTATCAGACAAAGTAAACCAATTGAAGCCCATTAACCCAGAAAAATAACCATCGAAGCGGATGTCGTGATTCGTTCAATGTCTTTGTGCGCTACCCAAATGCATTTGTGTATTTGGGTTCGCCTGCCCATTTAGTTGCGCATACGCCGTGCGTGCCGTTGCTCCCCTATTTCTTTAGAGTATGTATTACTTTTTTGTTTGTATTTATAAAATAATAAAAGAATATTCGCTTCACTTAAATTTTTGTAATTTATTTATATTTATATTTGCTCTCGAAAACCCAGTCGAATGCCAAATACAAATATGCAAATAAATTTAAAACTCTGCAGACAGGAAAACATAATTTTTGATTTATTTCCATTCAACAAAAGTGGCCTCGAAGTCGTAAAGATTGAACAAAAAAATATTAATAAAAAGCTGAACAAATTAATGAATAAAAAATGGTTCGATTTTTTACCAAATGATTGATGTTCCTAAAAATTCATTTTCAATAAGAATGAAAACTAGAAAAACAAAGAGGAGGGCAAAGGCAAAATGACCATTTCACATAATATATTCGTATTATGTCAGAAAAGGGCCCGGGGCGTACGATGGCCTTGACGTATGTGAAACGTGTAAGCTTTCCACACTTTCGGAAAGAAGCAACTGCGAGCCAAATGTAAATAGATTTCAATCAGCCATAAACCAAGCAGAAGCAGCACAGAATACCCTTTTCCATTTGAATATAATTTTTTTCTTCGCATTAAATTTCCATTCCACTGAAATTGGATTTATCGCAAAATAGTTATTAAATATTAATGTATTAACTTTCGCCAGGTCACGTTGTGTGAACTCAGCACTTTTCAGAAAAGCTTTCATTATTTGCCTTTGTGGCAGTGATTTGCTTTTCAAATTCAATGCAGCCTTTGCATGATTTCAATTAGAAATTCGTGGAGTTGCTCTTTTGATTGTGCTGTCATGACATATTTTTTTTTTAGTTTTCTGTGTTTCACATGTAACTAAAGCTAAGTTCACACGGTGCCAGTTATCTGGCAGTAATAACTATTTTCGTTGTGTTTCGTTGTCACATTTTGTTAAAATTTTTACATATTTGAAACAATTTTCAATGCATTGTGATGGGAGTGTCGAATATATTCTACCGTCTGAACAATGCTTAATAGTTGAAGTTTACAATTGTTTGTAGTATTTAAAGTTAATAAGAAATAATTGAATACTCTAAGGTGGAGAATAACCAAGTGATAAGTGGAATTTTAATAAATTTTAGTGCATAATAGGAAAATATATTCGTAGAAGGTGCGAAAATAAATAGATAGTACGAAACAGGGAGATAGAATTAAAGCCGATTTATCTCTTTCTGTAGTTTGACTGAGATTAATAACAGAAAATAGAGCACTGAGAAGAGATATATTAGATCCGGTTGTTTCGAGCACTTTATAGTTAATAAACTAACTAGCTATACCCTATATCTATATTATTTTTAGTATTCAACTCGAGTTTGAATTCGAATTGTTGAAATGCAAAAAAAGGAATGATTTGAGTTATCTCGATTTACTGATTGCTATACTTATTTGAATCTTAGATTTGTCTAAGCGTTATTTCCGACCTTGTGCTGTCTGATATATTTTAGCTAAATCAATAACATAAAAAAATAGTTTTCTTATATTAAATCAAGCAGGTGAACAGATTTTTATAGGAGTGTAGCTCGAGGACTTAAATCAATCCATCTTTTATAATTTCCAAGTTCTCGATATTTATACGAACAGCCAGATAGATTTGTCTATATCGAAATGTCTTTGATGCTGATTAAGAGTATATATATTTTATGAAGTCTTACTTCCTCAGTTATAATCATTATGTATATCCTTTCACCCTATGGGTACCAATGATACAAATTGGTATCTAAATGAACTGGGCTGCAGTTATTTTGTTTTCAAGCCAGCTATCGTACTAATCCTACTAATATTATAAATTTGAAAGTTTGTAAGGATGTATGTATGGATGTATGTTCCTCTCTTAGGGCTAAGCCGCTAAACCAATTGATATGAATTTCGGTAGAGATAGATGAGAAGATGGAAAATAACATAGGCCATGTTTTGACAAAATTGGAAGGGGCGTGGCCCCTCCCCCATATAAGCATAAAAAAAAATTGCTCATATCTTTGCATCCATTTAAGGTAGAGAGATGAAATTTTCTATACATGTTTAGAGGATCATGAGAAGTAAACGGATTAAGTTTGGTTAAAATTAGTGGAAAGATACACCACCCCCGTATAGTTTCACAAATGAGGCAAAATAAGAAAAGTAATTAAATATGCTACTTTTTATCTGTAGATACGCGGACGAAGTCGCGGGTGAAAGCTAGTACTTTAATATTTGTATAATAAATATGTTTAAAATCAGGGAGAAGACACTTTTTTCCACCCGATTTCCTCACATATATTCCAAATACCAATTCTCCTAACATAAAATTTTCTCCCTTGAAATTATAAATTTAAAAAATGTGGTTTTAGAAGAAAAAACATGCGTCATGATAATCAGTGAAAATCAGTCATCAAAAGTTTCTGCTGAAAGCTCGTTCCATGAATACTTTTCTACATCTGGCTTGTGACGCTCTTATATTCTGACTTCAAAACCGCACGATTCATTTAGATGACTGATCCTTTAGAGACAACTCTTCAATATTTTCCAAACGAAAAAAAAAGGATTTTTCGACACATAATAATTTGTTAAAAACATTAAACATCCTACTAATAATATAAATGCGAAATTTTGTGCGGATGAATGGATGTGTGGATATCTGTATGAATTTGGTTATATAGATTGTTGGGACGGTGGAAATAAAATAGGCTACTTTTTCCCCAAGCCCCATAAAAGCGGTAAAAAAATGTGTCATATCTTAGCATCGATTTGTGGTACAGAGATAAAATACATAGAATAGATACATTAATGAATGTCAGTGTTAGCATGTTGAGAATGAATCAGGTGACCTCCACCAAGTAGAGGGAACAATGGATCAATCCGTATATTGAAGAATATGGTTAAAAAACTGGCTGCGCTGTAACTTTATTAAGTTTGGCCAAATCGGAGAGGGCTATGCTACTGCTTTTGATCTTGTTGTGAATTGAGTTCGATTGTTTATCCATTTATTTTAATCTGCTTCAAGAATCCACGATACAAACGATGTGCACTTTATTGATTTCCTGTGGGAGAATTGTAAATTGTCATTAATATGACTGAATAAAACTAAACTGAATTATCGTAGTCCAATCGGATTTCGTTTGCAAATATTTCTCCCACCTTAGAAAGTTGACAGACAATGACTCCAGTTGTTTTGCATCGAGATCAATTTGTGGAATAAGAATACAGGCTTCATTATTTATTTAGTGATAGATTGTGTGTCTTCATAGGCAACATGACTGAATTTTACGGTATAACACAGAGACATGAGTACCAACATAACGCCACAAAATAATCGAATATCGAACCCGCGAAACGGACCTCGTATGTATTCTATCTCTTTCTCTGTTTTTGTATGTTTGTCAGTTTTAGTGTCGCTTAATTGGTTTATCCAGTTTCAAATCACACGAGATTTCAGTTTAAAATTGATAAATTTATTATGGATGAATGTGGATTGCATACAATTTTCAGAAAAAAGTAATGAATTTAAGAAGAATCCAAAGTAAAAAAAAATCATTTAGTATCGATATTTAAGCAGTTCGACACATGTGAGTGATGAATTTTAAAAGTACTCTTGTAACAGTGCGAGGCATAGAAAAACTCATTCCGTCACTTAGTTTCTCTCAGTATTCTCAGTGAATTTTTCAATTAGACAGAATTAAAATTGAACAGAAGGACGATCGAATCAATGTGAGTAGATCAAACTGATCACGCATACAGTCGGACCTCGTACAATTCGTTCCTGAGCAACTGCGCGTTATCCGAAACCGTGTGTTTATTACGAGGTTCACATTCTATACAAATCATACCCAAATTGAAAAAAAAAAACCTGGAAATAATTGAAGTCTTTTAGGAAAATTGTTTTACCACCTATATATATATATATATATATATAATATATTTATATTATAACTATACATTTAAAAATATATAACAAATACCTTTAAAAATATATTCGGATAGGTCACTTTATATTATAATTAAACATAAACTTCAAATTATAGATATGCAATTCATAGACAAACTGAACTAAATTAATATTTTTATGAGATGCGAACACTTAACGATAATTTTTTATTTTTTTGAGACGTTGGTAAGCTTAGGCTGTACCTTCTATTTGCTAATATTTTTTCTAATTCCTGTTATGGCATTAGACTTTGTTTCTAAATTTTACACATCTCTCCTCACAAGGGTCTTCATCGTAGCCGCTGATGTCTAAAGATAATTTCGACATAAATATTCTCCTGATGACTAGTTTTATGATCAACTTGTGGCCACATTGTTTTCCAGCAGTTATTAAGTGTTGCTGGTTTTAATTATTTATAGCCAAACCAATCAAATCTACACAGTTCTTAATTGAAAAGTGTTTCCAGCTTCTAATGTGCTGGTTGATGGGTTTTCATTTTTATCCAGTATCTCCAATCTAGTGTCTTGTGCTTGAACAACTTACAATTATACTTTGATCGGCGGTTAAAAAAAAACTTCGATGTTCCGATGGCTTGAGTCGGAAGAGTGACCTGGTGCATTATCTAGCAATTATTTAATTTTAAAATTCAAATTCTTTTACCTTGCGTATGGCTCGACTTCGGGTACAAAGCATTCATTAAACCACTGCCTCTTTGTTTATTTTCCAGAACAAGGGCAAAATATCGCTGTTTACACTCTTAATGTCACGTGACTTTAGTGACTTATAAATCACCATTAGCTTTATGAAGAAACTCCCTGAGGTATTACTGTAAAGGTGCAACGTAAGACGATCCTTAGCTACCTAATAACCGAGAACATTATTTATTTCCTTTGATATAACAGTTCTTTTAAGCAATCTTTTCCACCACAATTCAGTTTCATCGGCATTAAATATTTGATCAGCTGTGTTGACTCCACTCCACTCCACTCCTTGAATTGTGACACAGTGCAGTTCAAAACGCTGTTTAAATTTTTTTGAACCAATATTTACTAGCAACAAAAGAAATCGTAGAATCATTTTGCCATTATGAATGGTCCAGACAAGGGAATCCGCTTTTGACAGTTGTCTTCGATCCAGAAGTGTAGTGCCTTCTCCATGGACTCCATGATTGGCGCACGCACTGTACATGCGCATGACTTGCTGGTCGATGCTACGATAGCTATAGAATGTCCTCTTTTTGATTAATTGTGGGGACTGTCGATTCATTCATTGCAAGACTTTTTGCGGTTTGAAATACCTTTTCATTCTTTTAAAGCTGAATCGAAATATAAATTTTGTTTTGCTAGGAAATGAATGGGACTTTCAAAATGATATTTTGCACCCATGTTTGTGTCCACAATGAAATCATATAAAGAATTGAACAGTCCCTAAAAATAAACGAAAATTTCAAATCGATCAATTCAACACTAAAACAGCGGTGAACAGACACCAAAACTGCGTTATTCGAAATTTTGCCGCAAATTCTCAATCGGGTTAAAGTGAAACCGTGTTATCCAAGTACCGCGCTACTTTATTGGATCATCGATGCTTAAATAACTCTGTGACAAATATTTTTTTTGCAAAGTGTAAGAAATACCAATTAAACTATTTTCTTTTTTGGTTAGATGAGGCAAATACCTGCTTAAAGGACGATTTATGTGTGGAAGTCACACAATAGCTTAAACTTGAGCAGTGTATTGATAATTAGAGGGTTAACCCACATACCTGAGGTTGCTCTTATAATTTCTGTACTGTTTTTCATACATCCAGACATACTGACGGACTTACAACTGAACATGGCTATTTTGTTTTAGCTTTTGACCCTCATCAAGAATATAAATGGTTTGTGCAGTCTGCTGTTCCTGCTGCTCCTGCTTATCCCAACTAAACATATTGGCACACACTGATTAAACCCTTGTCTCTTTGGGTACATGGCTTAAAATGAAATATGAATAATGCAGTCGTGATTACACGATTTCGAAAAACTCTGTCAGCTTTTTCCTGTACACATACATAATTATATGCAGACTTTCCTTTTGAATCTTTAAAATGTTATGCAGAAAAGGAGGTGGTGTTGGTTATGCTCCCTACTGTTCGAGAAGAGTAGCAGCCAACCTAAACGTTAATGAACACTAACAAAAGAAGAGAGAACGCAGGAGCCGAATGTGCATGACATCGAGATAGCATGTATCCTATTGAACCCTAAATTTCTATCTGGATTCCTGAAGGATACTTTTTTTGGCATTAGTGTAACATACACCAAATTTGTCATTTCAAACCAAAATAATTCACAAGAAAAGGCTGTTCTTTAGGGAGGTCGTATGGGGTCTACCTCTTCTAAATGTCCGATCTGGATATATCTTGAATATTTTATTAGAAAGAAACTAAGGTTAGTGTTTCAAGATAGATGAGTAAGAAAAAACAATTTTTTTATGGTACAAAAACTCAGAAGAAGCGGCTGGTTTTTATAAGTTTTACCTCTTAGAGATAGGTTGGCCCGTGCATTAAACATTATATATCGGAACTGGAAGGATTCATCTATTATAGTATCAAAGTTCTTGTTATTGAAAGCCAGACAGAAGGACATGTCCATATCGACTTGTTTTTTTTTAGGAGTCCACCTTTTTTAAAATTTCGAATTGGACCATAATGGAATATATTTTAAGAATTGCTGTAAAATTCATAAATATCGTCATTTTTAGCAAAAACAAGATTTTTTTTTCATACCATAAAAAGGTAGAACAGATTTGTATGGATATGCATTTTTTTATAAACATGAACGTGAGATAGACTAAATTTGACAGCTCTAGTTAAATTATTAACAGCAATATACATTTTTTTTATTAAGAAACGCAGTGGATGGATAGCTTATATGATAAGTGCGAACCTATGTACCTTTGATAATATGGATGATTTTAAGAAAGAATAAGAGAATCAAAATATTTAAACTTCAGGGCTCTCCATATTTTTGATGCTGATTTTTTGGGTCTGTCGCACCTTCTTATGCAAATCGCACAAGTTTGTGCAAATCGTAATATTACCCTATGGGTACATAGTCTAAAAATCAGTAAGTCAGGACAAGTAATTTGTATGTTTATTTAATTATTTTTATTTATTTATATTTATTTATTTATATATTATTTATAGTACTTGGGCGACTTGGGCTCGGCGTTCGGTAATAATATTGTTTTTGTTGGTGTATTAAGCTATCGATACAGAGACCGATATCTGATATGGCTGCCACACGAATTCGTTCGAAAGTTGATTAGTTTACACGATTGGTTAACAATATTTCTACTATTGTATGCCGAAGATATTCAAGTGGCAGCCATATCAGATATCGGTCTTGGATCAAAGCAGCGACTTTGATAACAGGTCGATGTGACTAAAGTAGAGACTTCGATAGCTTAATACAAAAAAAAAAAAAGCAGGTCGAGGACCTCAATAGCTCAATTCTCAATAGACTCGCGCGATCATCTAGTCGAGGCATCGTAATTAACAACTCGGCGCTTTATGAAATGTTCAACAAAAAAAAAAAACAGTTGGCGCTATAACAATTATCAACATATACAAGAATTGCTCACTTATTTGTACTTGTATTAGATATTTTATTTAAGTTATTAATTATGTAACGAAATTTTATGCAACATTTTTTAAAATAAATTTTGTTCTATTTCAGATTCCCGCCCAAAGCCAACCAATGTACAATTGGAGATATTGAATTAACCAACTGAAAAGTATGAAAATGCTTTGAATTACTAAATTTCAAGACTAACAGCAATAATTGGCTAAAATAACTCAATTGAATAAGTCCAAAACAATTTCTGCTCGAATCGTGATTCGTGAAACGCAAAGTAAACATAAAATTCATCAGAAAAGGAAAATTTTAAATTTTCAAACAACGCAGCTTAAAAACCTGACCAAATATCCGGACAGACGAAACGAGTGAGTGGGTATTAAAATTCAAAGAAAATAGGCTAATTTTCACGGCATATTTGCAATTTACATTCGAACTGTATTCGTATAAGTGAAAAGTTTCGAAAAAGTATCGGAGCGAAGGGACAAGAAAGGACTTTCTGCGTGCAGCGTTTCGAGGCGGCTGGCATTGTTCTTTGACATATTTATGCTGTCGGCATACAAACATCAACACAATTCCAATTGAGCCGTGGCGAGGCCAATAATCAAGCTGTGAAATATAGAATCTTGAGCGAATACGAGCCTTAAACGAGGCGAAACACAGAAAAATAAAAGTAAAAGTAAAATTCGAGATAATACAATAAAAAGATACAAGGAAATATCTCCGACATCGTTTTTTCTTTCGTATCTAATTGCAAATGAAAGTCGCTCGAGTGCAAACCGAAAGCACACAAAACGACGAAGGCGACAATTGTAAATAAGCACAGCAATTGGAGAAGCTAGAGGAAAAATATTCGAAAGCCTTTGTCTAGGCGCCCATCCAACCCACTCATCAAACCAACGAATCGATCCTATCCCAACCACATAGCCAGCCGAGGCTCTGCTCATTGTCCCACAGCAAGTGGAGAACGAAGATGCGGATGATGTCTTGGCCAAAGCTGCTGCCGTTGCTGTTGATGGTGCTAGCGCAGAGCCTTCCCGGTGTCCTGTGCGGCGAGAAATTGGGTAAGTAGCTTTAACGTTGTCTTATTTATTGTATTTATAGTCACTCCGCTTATTTCACAAACGGAACGACATGGCGGTGGCTTGCATGGCGGAACTTAGTTTCTCGACTCAACTCACATCATTGTTTCGCATTGTTTTGTGGCGGCTGAAAAAACTCTGTTTTCCGCGTTCTTATCTTTTATTTATTTGAGTTTTTATTTGACATTTTTCCTTGTCGTTGATTCCATCCCAGTTCATTAAAATGCTGCGGCATTGGTTCAAGACATTTTACAATATTTGCATTCGCTTGCCTAAATCGTTGAAAAATGTGAAAACTTTTCATTCCCATGCCAAAACTTGACTGGGTTTATTTTAGTGGGGCGTGTGCTTGGCTTAAGTTGGTCTGTTTTAACAGATTCCACGACATCTACATGTCGCATCGTGTCCTCGTCAATGTCAATTTCATCGTCCGCTCCAGCGTTCTTGTTTTCATCGACATACTCGTTCCACTAAGGATCTGCGTGTGCAACCGCTCGGTTGGCAATCTGCTTTGTTGCATGGAATCTTAATTGTTTTCCGAGTGAGTTGGCTTAAGCGGTTTGTCTGTTCCCCTTATTAAATTAAGATGGTTTCATATATAAAGTCAGCTTGCAAAATTTCAGGGTATCCTTGCCGACTACGTTGCTGCAAGGCATCATAGGCAGAACACTTTAGTTTGAGCAAATGTGCCCAGAATTGCGTAAGAAATTATATATTGAGCATGTAGGTAGGTGTTCGCTGAACACATGGACATTTTATTTGAATTTAATAATTCAAAAACTGCTGAGCTCGTTGTATTTTCTGTTGCAATAATATAAGCCTCAACAGTTTACGACCAACATCTCGATATGCCCCGAACTACACATATATCTGTATATAAGCTGCTTCGTACAACTTTTGTAGTAAAATATAGGTTTAACACGTGAATGAGAATCGCAATGGTTTTATTGCCGCCAAAGATGAGCTGATCCAAATGGAAAATCGTATTTGATATTTGCACTTGACTATCGCCTTCTATGTCATCCCATTCTGCTACTAATTCAAACAAGCCGTGGCAATGCGTTGTGCGGTAATCAATTGCGATTCGTAGGTGGCACTGCCTGCTGCTTCAGCTCCGGTCGTGTCGAACCATATTAAGTCTTGTTAGCTTCATCCGTGCGCCAGATGTCGCCTGTCAACGCATTTTATTAGATTGATGGTATCCGAGATGTTTTACGACAAGCGCAAGCGTTCAGCCTGTTCTGCTTTTATTGACACACAACGCAAATTACGTAAAAATTCATGCAACCGACACAGCAGCGGCATCGTGTAAACAAGACTTCCTACAAGGATGTCTCACTGGTGCTCTGTCCCATCGGGCAACTAACACTCATCGACCAAAATATGTATGCAGTCTTTCAAGTATACTTGTACAATATTGCAAAGT
>JAWNNP010001088.1:0-14398 GCA_035044805.1 Leucophenga maculata
AATCCCAACACGACACTTAGTGGCCGTTCAAGTATTAAGTAAGCAGATATATTACAATTATTTCAAGGTCCATAACTGAAAACACCTTTTTTCCTTCTAAATATTCTAAACAATCTTCTATGAGCGGCAGCGGATAATTATCTTTAATAATCATTTTGTTTAACCCTCTAAAATCAATACACATCCTCTTTCCCCTGATTTCTTTTTTTGTTAGCGAACCCATTTCTTTGCAAGTGTAGGATTTACATAAACGAAATCTCTTACCTAATCAACACTAGCCACCATTGTCAAAGTTTCAAAGTACCCTAAGTCTTCACTATCATTTTCTTTCGATTTAACGTTTCCATATTTCAAATTAGTATCTTTTATTAAAATAAATGATTAGGAGTGAGGCATCCTATGTTCTGCGAAATGATACACGACAAGTTTTATGGTTATATTGAATGATTTCTTTTATATTGTTTGATTTATATTTTGTTATTTTCACCGCACACAACCAGCCACTTACACGTCGAGATCGAAAGAGAAAGATGCTATAAACAGTCTGACCAACATTCATTCACTAATTAGGGATTTCCATAATGTTAATTTTTGCTGTGCACATAACATTATAATGATGAGGGATTAGCTTTGTTATGTTCAACATTGTGTTTCCTGATATTGTTTCGTTATTTCCTTTATTGTTACAAATTTGTTTTATTTCGATATTTCTTACATTTTGTACTAGTATTGTGGAATCGTCTATTGCTTCTATTTTAATTTCGTATCTTTTACATGTTTACAATTATTTAGGAAAACACAATTTTTGCTAGATTTTAGCTCATTAAGAGTTTTATATGTGTCGTACTTATACGTTTTATCGACTATTTTTACTATTGGTTCGTCTTCCGAATCAATTTTGTAGTAGTCTTTGTTAATGATCGGTGTTATTAATATGATGTGAGTCTGTATGAAATTAATTGGAAATTTAATAGCGAATATTTTTGTGTTATTATGGTACATCACCCCCATTCGGATGAGTTTTATTTTGTAAAAGTCGATTGTAAATTTTTCTATTTCTTCGCTAGTTAGTTTTAATATTTCTAATGGATCTATTATATGAATCTATTATATTATTATATATCTATTATATTAGTTTGGTTGATTATTTCTACTGATGATGTTTTGATGGCTGTGAATCCAGCTTCAGTTTGAATGGGTGTTATTTCGACCGCGTTTGGCTTCATGGACTTAAGTACAAAATGAAAGTATTGCTACCCCAAAATACTCACAAAACTCTAGAATCATACCTCAGCAATAGAGTATTCACGGTACGTCAGAATGACTACATAACACAGGAGTCTGAAATCAAAGCTGGAGTACCCCAAGGCAGCGTTCTCGGTCCTATGTTATATGTTCTATACACATCAGACATACCAACGGATCACAGACTTACAATATCCACATTTGCTGATGACACAGCCATATTAAGTAGATCTAGATACGAGCAACCAGACTACTAGCAGATCATCTCATTCTTCTCGAGGACTGCCTAGCTAACTGGCGTATAAAAGTTAATGAGCAAGAAAGCAAACACGTCACATTCACTCTAAACAGAGGTACTTGTCCATCGCTGACTCTAAACAACATTGTGATCCCACAGGCCAATGACGTCGTGCATCTCGGCATTAATCTCGAAAGCCAACTCCCTACACTGGCTCATAAATCCGCGGTCCCCCTTAAGCTTGGACTACAAATTGTTTCTTTACAACTCCGTAATAAAGCCTATTTGGACGTACGGCTCACAGTTATGGGGCAATGCGAGTTCCAGTAACGTGGATATAATACAAAGAGCTCAATCAAAAATACTTAGAACTCTCACCGAAGCACCTTGGTATATTCGCAATGCTAACATTCACAATGATCTTAACATCCCAACTGTTAAAACTGAAATAGATCGATTCAAGCAGACCTATGAATGTAAACTTAATTCTCACCCTAATCCACTCGCACGATCTCTAACCATCGCAGTAATCTTGGGGTTATATCTTTGCCTGAGTACTAAGTCGAATTCTCTACCGTATACATAGGGACGGAAGTATTTAATTGCCCAAACTATTGCGAGTAGTTCTTTCTCTATAACTGCATAGTTTATTTCGTGTTTGTTGAGAGTTCTAGAGAGAATGGCTCCAATTGCAAATTTACTTGCATCTGTTGTAATTTTAAATTTTTTCTCGAAGTTGGGATATCGTAATATTGGTAAACTAGTTACGAGATATTTAAATTTTTCAAATGCCGCAATGTAATTCGGATCATTTGTGTTTATTTTGTTATCTTTCTTTAGAAAGCGAGTCATTGGATGTGCTATTTTTGAATAGTCTTTCATAAATTTTCTGTACAATCCTGTCATACCTAAGAAGGATTTTATTTGTTTTGTATTTTTAGGTAATTTTAGTTTCTGAATAATAGAAACTTTCTGGGGGTTTGGTTTTACCTCTTGTGTTGTCAGTCAGGACATGCCCTAAAAATTGTGTTTCTTTCTTAAGAAAGTCGCACTTATCAACTTGGATTTTTAGTTGGGCCTTACGTAAGGCTCGAAATATGGCTTTTATATTTGCGATATGCTCCTCTAATGAAGTGCTAAATATAAGTATGTCGTCCATGTAGACAACACAAGTTTTATTAATAAAGTCTTTTAGTACTTTATTCATCATTCTCTGGAAGGTTGATGGTTCGTTCTTGAGGCCAAAAGGCATTCGAACGAATTCATAGTGCCCTCGTGGGGTTGAGAACGCTGTTTTTGCTCTGTCTACCTCTCTAACTCAAGTGTAGTGAAATATTGAGCCCGTCCCAATTTATCTAGAATTGTGATTAAATTTGGGATTGGGTACTTATCGTCGATTCGTCGTTCAATTTACGATAATCGATGACTATTCTATATTTCTTTTTTTCGAGTTATAGAGCTTTTTTTCCACTACCCATAATGGGCTGTTATAAGGTGAATTACTTTCTTTAATTATGTTTTGTTTGAGCATATCTTCTATTTGTTTTTCTATTTCCTCTTCGTAGATTTGAGGATATCTGTATATTTTCGAGTAGAGTGGCTTATCGCTTGAAGTAACTATTTCGTGGTGTACTTCGGTAGTGGCTGACAAAATGTCGCCTTCATTAAAGAATAAGTCTCTAAACTCATTTAGCAGTTGGGTTATCTTATTATGCTCTTCTTTTTTTTTTTTTTTAAAACTTTATATTTAAGGACTTTATTTTTCGTAGTTCACTTTAAAAAACTTGTACTAATTTTATTAATATACTTTAGTATATGTTAATTCTGGTATTAACTTTAATAGGCTTTATTAAACTTTTATTTATTAATATACTTTAGTATATTCTTGTACACTGTTCACTGTTTAGTTTGGTGTTAGTTAACTTCGGTTAACTTTTATACGAAACTTCACTTTTGTCGGTTAAGCGTTATTAGTTTTGTTCTTTATTAATATCTTTAGATATTAACTCCACGACTGAATGAAAAAATGGTTAGTTGACAGAACTGCAACAATACTTTATACATTGTTGTTGTTTTGTAAACTTTTGAATATTCGGTTGCAACATTCACGTTTTGTTCTTTTGCAAACGGAAATGTCGCAGACGTCAATTCAGCATTGGTTTTGAATTTTATATGATTTGTGCTAATAAACAACGATCGCAGCGGCGACGCTTTCGTTATTTTGCTTAAGCAGCAACTTTGTTATTAAGATACTTTTGAGCGACAATGCTGATGTCGTCGTTATCAGCATTATGGCTCAATGTGGAGTGGAGATGCATAACTTGTGCTCTCCGCTGAAATTCGCCGATTACTTTGCCATCCTCGTGGATATTTATATAAACTATATCGCCTACTTTCGCTGGTCTTCCAGTTGAATCGTCTTCAACACCATTTTGTAGAGCGTCGCCTACCATGTCGATTAATGGTAAATTTGAATTTGCGTCGGGCGCTTCTTGTTTTTTTTTTTTGCTAAAATATACCATCTACTGCTTATTCTAGTACTTAGTTCTACCACAGATCGTTTTTTGAACCAAAAGGCATTCTAAGAAATTCATATTTGCCATTATTTACTGAGAAAGCAGTTTTCTCAATGTAATTTTTATTTATTATGATTTAGTGAAAGCCGGACTCCATATCAATTGTAGAAAAGCATTTGGATCCACCTAAGGGCTTTTTTTTCTATAATTCCTTCTTCAATCATTCTGTCATGTTTTGTACGTCAGCAGTGACGTCGGTTCGGAAAGGAATGTTCATATTTACATATGTTTGTATGTAAGCATTAAATTTTATGAATAATAGCTTCTCTGAGCCTTATTATTTCAATATTTTCATTATTGACGGAAAATTCTTCGTCGGCGCTCTCGGAATTTGTTAATTTCAAGAAATTTTTTTTTTTATAAATGGTGCCGGTAAAATCTTCGGCGGCGTTCTCAGAATCTTTTCATTCCAAGAATAAATTTTTAGGCCCTGTACCAAAGGTACAAGAGCATATTGGTTTTGTGCAAATGTATGTAACAGGTAGAAATAATAATCGGAGACCCCCCAAAGTTACCCCCATTATGGTCAGGAGCGATAGAGGAGTCGAGACATGTCCGTCTGTCCGTCCGTCCGTCTGTCCGCCTGGCCGTCCGTATGAACGAAAGGATCTCGGAAACGGTAATAATCGTGTTTTTTGCATTCGACTAGGACTGCTCCGGTATTTTACAAGTTTATTTTAAAAACTTGCCCCTCCCCCCTGCCAGCTAATGAGAAAAGGATGCTAGATAAGGAAGCGTTTAGTCCACTTATAAAAATTCGCAATGCCTTTGTTCTATTGTCATTAGTCAAGATTTTAGTTGTAGATGTATTTGTACCGTGTGTCATTACGGTTTTATTTATTAGGAGGATTAACTTTTTGGTAACCAAATTATAAAATTCTATTACTGACATGTTTCCTTGTCTAAGGATACTTAAATTTTCGTCTAGGACATGGAGAGGTTGTCTGTCAGAATAGGAAAAATCTATACGAGCTATGATTGCGTCAAAATTAAAGGCAGTACCGTGATTGGTTAAGGTTTCACTGGCACCTCCCAATATTTTATTTCGGAGAATTACCAACGCCGAAAAGTAATTTTTACTGCCTACTTTATACAAGAACATAGTGTTTATGGCGGCTTCGCGCCAACTAACATCTGTGCTAATTTTGCCATGAAAATCGGGCAAAGATTTAATCATTTCTAAGGACGTAATGTTCGGAATTAAGGGGTCTATTCCTTGTTTTAAAAACTCTGTCATGGCGGGAGCCCGCGCAGATTGTAACTCCAGTTTTGGAACATTAATTTCCCTTTGTAAAGCATTGGTATTGTCCGCTATCAGTCTGGTTAGTCAGATTTTGGTTAGTAGGTTGTTGGTTGGTCATTTTGACTTAAATTATGTATGTCGCTTTTTACTTAAAAGTATATCTTAACAATAATTTTGTTAGATTCTTACGTATATATTCAGTGGGAGAGGTCTTCCTTCCTTCCTTCTTTTCTGTATGTGGATGTGAGTAATAAATTTTTGATGTGCTGCATACATAACAACATCTTTGCTAGCTGTAGATCCTTTTTTCATGTATACTGAATACAACACCATAGTCTATATGCTACCAGCCACTTGTATTTAGATATTATGAGTTTAATTTAACAACAACCAAATAATCGTTACTAATTGCAATCAATCGATTTACTAGAGAAGACTCTAAGTGCACGCCCATTTCTGTGCAATAATTGAGAACTACATTATAATGGGTGGGTCCATAAGTTCTGTTAGTTTTTAAAGAAACTAACAAACGATTATGTAATTATACAAAAAACAATTAACTTATATCGATTAATCGATTAGAAGTTACTATATATGACTACGGATTTAAGAACAGAAACTTTTCCCACTCACAGCATAAATAAATTGAACAAGAAAATCGATCAGAGTGTATTAAATATTGTTTATAATGGAATATAAATCGTATTAAAAATTAATTAAAAATAGTTAATAAAGAAAATACTTACAAATGAAATAATAAATACTTAACAAATAATGTCATTAAAAATGTCATTTCTGTAAACAAATTGAGACTGACTGTATTAATTGTTATTAATTCGTTTTTGAACTTACTTAATAATTGTATATGTATAATAAGAACATATATGCATTTAATAAATATATTTGATTTATTATTCTACACTTAATTTATAAATACAAATTAAACAAATTTAATATTAATTAATTTTTTATTATTGGTATTTGTGTATTTGTAATTAAGTAACAACACAAATAAGCCAAGTAAATTTTGTCAAGTAGTTTTAATTAATTATAAATTGTTTACAATTATTGATTTTGTATTATTGGGATTTGGGTTTTTATTGTTAATAATAAAATTAAGTAAATATTGTTAAATACATTGAATATTTTATGGATTTTGGTTTTGATAATGAATTAATTAAATAATAAGTACAAAAAAAAAAATTTAAAAAAAAAAGACAAAAAAGGTAAAAGGAAAACAAGTAATTGCTAAAAAGTGTACAAAAACCCGATTGCAACAAAACCAAAAACACATTAATCAAGCAAGAAATTAATGAGAATTATAGCGCAAATTTAAATTGATGTAGATCATTAATGGTCATTCGAAATGAATAAAATAAAAAAGGGTAAAGGTAAGGATGATTTTCTTTGTGTGTTTGCGCAGTCGGGTAATAAAAAGAAATATCTTAATACATGCTTCTATAAATTACTAAGTAAATATGTCAAATATTGCTTTTATATGAGAACCGATTTAACGAAATTATTTCGTGCAATTGGCGCATATACATGAACTCGGCGCTCGTATAAACGTAGTACTAATTAAAAATACCTTAATAAAAGATAATAAATATGGCCACACCGCATTCAATGTTATAATTAAAATTACGATAGTATTAGCAAAAGAAAATGCTGTGTTTTTATTTCTATGGTAGCCTAATTGTATGATAATATTTGTGTATCTCAGTGAAACGGAAATTGATTTGGCACAACAAAGCGTTTAGTAACCAGCAAAAATTATGAATTTAATTAACGTCAGGCGAATTAGACTGTGGAATATGTTTTTATAAATATAAATTGGTAAAATCAATTAAGCAACGGATTGGAATATACAGCTTTTAAATATTTATACATGTTAGAAGCAATCTGTTTGGTACTCGTAAGTCGTCGTTTCATTGCATTCATTTTGAATTAAAGCGTGGACGGACATTATACGCAAATGATGAACATTTTGCTCAACGTCGAAAAATATAAAATTTAAAATTACGTACCTCATGGCGAGTTATTATCGGCGTATAGTCGAGGCGAGTCTAACGTGTGTGAGATGCAAAAAATCTGTCCATCCATTTAATAAGAAAAAATGACTGTGGTTTCTTGTATGTGCGTGGCTGTTTGCCGCATTTTGTTAAAATTTTAATAAACATATTTTATAGCGCGCAAACAAATATAAATACGAGATTATTGTTCCACGAATTTTTTTAAAAATTTAATAAAAGAGTAGAAAGACCAATTTAACACATCGTCGCTGTATTTAAACGACTTGAAATTTTTTCAAATTAGATAGAGATTGTTTAGTTTAGAAGTTTGCTATTGACTTCGATTTGCATTACAGTCTTTTTAGTTGTCATTGCCATCCTGATATTATACGATTATAGTTATGGGATATTACAGAAAAAAAGAGCTGCGTATCGTAATTATCGAACTTTGCATTTTAAATTCCAAGGTGAAAGATAAGAAATTTTGTTTTTCTACAAATAATCTTTTAAATGAAGATGAAGACAGAAACACAAAAGCAGTAAATTTAAAGAACTAACGTGAGATGGTAAAAATGTTTTTTAATTCGGAGTCTACAACATTTTGTTCCAACACAGACACAACTCGCCTCAACATGGACACCTTGTAACGTGAATTGAGCGCTTGGAATATTGACAGATCGAGTTAAAAATTGTTTGATTTATATTTCGTTAGAATAAAGTGTAGAAAAAAAACAGTTTCTACTACAATATTTTATAGGACTCAAAGCAAGGCGCACCAGCTGCTATAGACCTGTGGCCGCTGGCGCCAGTTGTTTTGAATGTCAAGTACTGAGAGATCGCTTTATATCTGGTCATTCCAACGCGTGCCCGGTCTTCCTCTATTTCGGCGTGTTCCAATCAAATTTGGTTGACAGTGCCTAAAAACCTCTATTCTACAGGTTTTTCCCCACTCTGACAACGCGTTGTGTACGTGAGAGCGTCATCATGCAAAGATGATCGATCTTTGTCGGGATACCTAGTACTGACAGGGCGTCGAATAACTTCGATGCTTTCGGCGTGTCGAAAGCTGTTCTATAGTCGACAAATAGGTAGTGTGTGTCTTTGTTAAACTCACGGGTCTCTTTCAAGATTTGTCGTATTGCAAAAATTTGGTCACTCGTCGACCTTTTTTGTTCCGAAGCCACACTGATATTATCCTTTCAGTAAATCCGTATATGGTGCCATCATTAAATTGTGGTTTTGGTACTCTATGGGCGGTATTGTGCGCTTCATTGCCTCCAAGTAGGTTAGAAAAATGACTTTTCCATAATCTCAGCGATTTCTGTGCATCTGTTACCAGATTTCCACTTTCTTCTTTACAGAAGTTACTCTGGGTTTAAAATCTTTGATCAGACGCTTGAACTTTTGATAAATGTTTCGAGCTTAATTTCTTTTACATAACCTCTCAACATCCTCAAACTCCCGCCTTTCTTGCTCCTTTTTCTTGCATATGAAAAAGTGTTTCTCCTCTCTCCGTTTCAATTTTGCTCTTTAACAGCTCGCTGCTACGAAGCGTTCTTCTCTGCAGTATCATTGCGATACACCTAGTCGTACCAAGAATTAGTCACAAGGTTTTGAAAACCCATGAATAGCTTGGCAGCTGTGTCCATGGAGCGGGTGATTTGTGTCCACTGCTCACATATATCTTGAGAAGACGGAAAGGTTTCCCGAAGCAGTAGGGATTTTTAAAACGGGTAAGCCAAAGATTCCTTCCGAAAGCTTCAACCAGCTGGATATTTGCACCATCCTTATTAAGTGTGCGGACATTCCGTAAATCGTGGTCCTTATATCGTTTGCGGATGTCATACGATTCCATCCGCACCAACCGCTAGCTAAGGAGGGTGTTTGTCGCCTTCAAATTTAGCTCACCTCCGAACGGCTGTTCAGTAGATAGCCAAAAGATACGTGGTCTAACTGACCTTGTGAGCTTCTTCTTCTTCACTAGTGCATATTCGGTAGATTATATTAACATTTTGATATCTAATCGAGAAATGCCAGTTTTTTCACCCAAATGATTTATGCCATTAAATACGATTTTGTGCATTTAAATAGTCAAACAACAGCTTACGGCGATATTTTACGGCAAATATTTGCAGAGCTAAGTGCACTCAAATTGAATTTCCACAATTTACAGAGGCATTCCATTCAAAATAAATGTATTGCATGCACATATACATCGTATAATACTTATTCGTATAAACGAAAGTATATATTCTACCTACTTAGTTAAGCGAAATGACGAGAAGTGAAGTGTCTGGAAAAAATTCGAACAATCTTGCATGTTTATTGGCATAAAGTCAACGCCAAAGTTCGACGAACTGCGAATGAGCGCAATAAACGCGTATTGCATTGCAACAGAAAGTATGTACGATTTCATACATAATACGTAGATGTACATACCTATATTATGGTATGACAATAAACGTTAAGCGTGCACATACATAATATGGTGGATGCTTTTAAAGCATGTGTTTTAAGAGTTATAGAACTTTTTTCTTTAATAATATGCAGTTTGCCCGAATTATCCGTCTGTCTTTTGTAATTATCAATCGAACCAGCCGATTTCAAGATGAACAATTTAAACAATTTCATAAGAAATTTTTGAGTTATATGTTCTGATATGCAAAAACATCTAAAATAGTAAAAAAGAAAAAATAAAGCAATCCACACAAACACACAAAAGATTTCATCGAAATCGGTCTTGCCGTTTATACATACAGAGTGTTTTTTTTAGAGTCTCACAACTTTGAGTTGGCAACTCTGCTTTAATTGACAACCGATTTAACGTCTGATAGTTGCTTTTTGTTTAGTTTGACTTGGCATTTCATTATGGATAGCCTTATACAAGAGCAACGTTTCCAAATTGTTGAAATTTTTATCAAAATAAATAAGTGAATGGTAAACGATACAGAGACATGCTTAGGAATTTTTTTCGTACCTCAATCAGCTGGCATTAATCTTGTTGACATGTGGTTCCAACAGCGGGGAGCCACATGCCATACAGCGCATGCTACAATTGATTTTATCAAAGAAACTTTTGATGAACGAATAATTTAACGTAATTGTCCAATTTGTTGGCCACCAAGATCGTGTAATTTAACCCCATTGCAATATTTTCTTTGGGGTTATGTAAGGTCACATACATTTTTTTTAATGTCATCAAATTATCTATCCAATAAAGCTAGTTTAATTGATAACTAAAATATTTTTATTTGTTTATATTTATTTTAAAGTTGTGTTACTCTAAAAACACACTTCTTACATCAGTTGATGTTGTAGTTCGGGAAGATTTCAAGTTAATATGGAAACAAACATCTTCGTGTCACTAGAAAAGTCACGCAAAAATTGATTTCCTTTAAGCGAACAATTTTAACTATAACAAAAAAAGCACCTTTTATACAATTTTATGACGCGCGTGTGGCATAAAATGCGGCTTGTATGCAACGGTTGCAAGTGTATGGAGCTGCAACTAAATGACGAGAGAAACTTCGTCAGATTGAGTTCAACTACGCTTTTGTTGCAAGGAAAGCAATTTAAGAGTATTTCTATGTAAAAAGAGCGCGCTTAACTTGAAGATTGCACCGAAAATACTACAACTGCATGCCACAAATCTCTTTAATGCAATTGAAATTTTGCAGCGCATTTGTGTCAAAACTGGGCAAAAAACAAAAGAGTCGTACAGCCAACGCTGCCTGAAATACGGCATCAATTAACGACGCTCAAAGTGCTGTGACGTCATGGCATAGGCAGCTGTATTTGTTGCCCTACTAACACACTTTTAAGGGCGGCGTTTAAATAAACACAGATACACACATGCACAGACGGACAGAGTGTGGCATAAATACTTGGCATAAACACGCAGTGACAGCTGAAAACCAGAAAGGTACAAATCCACGACATATTCTGACCTAAATCGAAAAACCAGCGTTGCACATGGCGTATGAGTGATGTACAAAATATATTTAAGAGTAAATCTGTTAAGAGTGTATGCCTTAAATCAGAAGAGAAGCAGCGGAAGCGTGGAGAAACGTTGCAGCTAGGGGCAATGTTTCATATACGTCATAGCTGATTATATCGAACAATATGCATTGTCTTACAATTTCCGGGCAATTAGTAAAAGTGTCTTCATGCTATACACGAGCGTCTGTCCGTCTGTCAGCTTGAAGTAAGGCTGCACGTTAAGCGCTTTGAAGCAAAACACAATTTAGATTTATTTATTTTGTATTTTGTAATTGATTTTGACTTGTCTTAAGATGCCATTTAACGCTAATAATTAGTTATTGAGTAATTAATGAAATCCACATTGGTAGGATGCACGTACGATAGACGGTCAGCAGGCGTGCTTAGAAGGCGTAACTGAAGTAGTGGTAGCACATTTTGCGCTGTTAATTTGCCGCCAATGTCCTTGAGCAATTTGTTAACAGAAAGTGAGTATTTTTTGTTTTATTTTTTGCACGCCATACTTGGGAGATGAAACAAAATAATTTAATAATGTTGTAACAGGGTAGCAAAATGTACTTTGACTGCATAAACTTAATACGAGGTGTGTATAAAGAGTATCAAAAGAGAATCGTTTTGCAAAAGTTATTGAATAAATCAAATCATGGTGTTTGTGCACCGATACTCGTCTTTGCACGCTTCAAAAGTTGCCTGATATTCAACTTCCGAATTTATTTTCAGAACAAGCGAGCAAGTATCTTTGACGGCTTTTACAGTTACATGTCGGGTTATCTGACTGACGTGTAGGTGGTGTAGGTGTCGAGACTGGGCGCTAGCTGGAGTACTATTTTGATATCTTTCTCGGCGACATTAGCTTCTCCAGTGGCCCCTGGTAGGTCCATATTCGCAATGATTTCAGTGCATCTGAAACGAAACTTTCGTTTTTGTTTTTGCAGAAATAGGTGAATCCGGACTTCTGACCTTTTGATTGAATTTTTTAGCTTAATTTCTATTACATTTTTTCAGTTTTGTGCACTTCTTAAAATTTCAGCAAACCTAATATCCTCTGCTATTTGTACAAAGAGAATACAGAAAAAAAAATACTAATACATTGGACAGGGCTGCTCTAAGCCAGCATACTGTTGCATCTGCTATAGTTGCCATAAGAGTAAGCATGAATTTGTATGCGGTTTCGTGGTGAGTAGGAAGTGAGTAACCTCATCTCCAGATTCGCGCTTGTCGACGAGTGATACGCATCAAGGCTTAAAATTTTAATATAAGCCTGAACAACAAAGGCGCGAGTTTGAGGATGTTGAGAGGTTTTGTGACAGAAATGAAACTCGAATATTTTATCAAAAGGTCAAGCGTCTGAATGGAGGTTTTAAACTGTAAAGATGCAAGTGGAAATTTGGTATACATCCTACTCCAGTGCCTGTACATACAGAATATGTTGGGCTCGATTCTCCAAAAGGATGTGACGCTGCTCACGATATTGATAATTTAGCTACAGGAACGGCGAGTGAGCAAGTCATTCTCATTGATTGAAAAACAGTCTTGGCAACAGGATATCTTGTAGTCGTAGGGTACCGCACTCGGCTGCAGCGTTCTTTGTTGTTATTTACATTATCCTGAGCGACAATGTTATTAGGCCAGAAACTAGCTGACAGGAATAATCACCTTAAAGGAGGAAATCGAGCGAGAACAAGTGAAGTTAAATTTCGAAACCGAAACATTTGGGAAACCATTTAGCTTCGAATTAATGAAAGCCCTGATATTAGCTTCAGTGGCTATTACTGTGAGGCGAGAAATAAATATCAACTTAAGTGGAGCACCCTGAACCCAGCATGTTCCAGTGCATTTGAAAAATAAGGAACAGTGGCCATTTCAACATCAATTGAATCAACATGTGGATGCACAGAGGGACTAGAAATCGTCGTAATTATTGGATTGACGACTACCCTTTCTACGACCTTAGGTATATTTCGAGGTTCATTGGAAAGTGCTACAACTGACATTAATTCAGATATTAGTTCCCCAGAGCTGCTATCGAAGTTGTTTATTGGTTTTGGTTTTGCTAAAACCTGTGAGTAACAGACGCAATAGGCATAGAAATACTATTATTATTAGGTAGCGACCTTTACAGGTCTATTGTGCCCTAACAGTGGTGGACTTACAGCAACTCATCCAGCCCAACTGCCCGGAAAAAGTCCACTAGATTTTTGGGATTGAGTGCCCGCCCTTCCTGTCACTTGGTAATTGCCAAGTTATATTTGCCTGGTTTGAGTCAGAGCTGGGCAGTCTCCCAAGATATGCTCCGGAGTTTCGTATCCTCTGGACAAAATCTACAAGTGCTATCACTTTCGATTCCAATTTTACACAAGTGTCTTCTGCCCGAAATCATTCTTAGATCGTTTCTTTTAAGACCGTTGCAAATTTCCGATCTGCTCTTGTTGTAAGGGCCTAACAGCTTTTTGCTCTGTTTTAATCCTTCGCACTTTTTCCAGAAAAAGTTTCTTGCTTTCTTTTCTTTCTCTTTTACCAGGATTCTCATTGTTCCTGGTCCGAGCCCGCAGAATGGCTCTGGACTTATGAAAGGGGACGCTGTCCCTCTTCTGGCCAAGTCATCTGCTTGCTCGTTTCCTGGTATGCCCACATGTCTGGGTACCCAGTGCAGAGTGATCTTATTGAAATTTCCTAGGTTGTTTAGTTTACCTATACTTTCCATGGCTGCCTGGCTATCGGAGAAGATAGCGATGTTTTGGTTCTTGTACTCCCTATTTAAATTGAATTGAGCACATCTTTGTATCGCATATATTTCTGCCGGAAAGATACTATTGACTTTCCCTAGTGATTCGAAGTATTTAGTGCGAGGTCCGAAGACTCCTACGCCACTTCCTTCGTCTGTCAGGGAATCATCTGTATACCAGCTAATTGCTCTTGGTTTGATATTGTAGTTCAGCGCTATGTTTCCACATTCTTCTTTATTGCTGAGCCCTACTTTAAATCTTCAAGTGAAGTTGTTCATTATGCCTAGGCTGTCGCTAGGGTATTGCAGGAGTGGGTGGGCGACTTTGATTTGATTAAGTATTTTACCTCCTTGGAGAAT
>JAWNNP010001090.1:0-11204 GCA_035044805.1 Leucophenga maculata
TAGTGTCTCTTAGAAACCTATTGTCTCTTAGAAAATCATCAACATTATATAAAAATATATAATAAAAAATCGTGTGCTCTAATTAGGACGTTTGATTCTAAGACATAGGTCATATCTTGCCTAAACTTTAAGGTAATCGTTACTTTAAGTCCATAAAGGGACTAACTTTAACTAACTACTTTTTTTAATAAAAAATCGTTTGCTCTAATTAGGACGTTTGATCCTAAGACATAGGTCATATATTTTCTAAACTTTAAGTTAATCGTTACTTTAAGTTTAGTCCATAAAGGGACTAACCTTTAAGATACTTTTTACCTTAAGTTTAGTCCATATCAATAGTTAACAAGTAAGAAAATCACAGTCGGGCGTAACCGACTGTAAGAGGCCCTGTACCAGTGCAGGTCGCCTAACAAACACATTAAATGTTCCCCTAGCTTATGACCAAACACATGACCACTTCTCACTGCACGACTAAGTGCCTTTTAAAACATTTTTTTATGTATGAAACGAAAAGGGGGGTCGCTCAAATTCAATTGCTTATAAAATCGTCATTTATTATCCGATTTTGATGAACTTTTTGGATTTTTGCTAAGAAGGACGATATCTCTATACTGGCATGCTCAATTTTTTTTGTGCCGAAGAAATTTTTACCCTTGGGGGTGATTTTATGGGGAAGGGGGAGAGGGGCAAGTTTCTAAAATAAACTTGTAAAATTCCGGAGCAGTCCTAGTCGAATGCAAAAAACACGAAGTCTCTATCTATTACCGTTTCCGAGATCCTTTCGTTCATACGGACGGCCAGACGGACAGACGGACAGACGGACATGTCTATATCGACTCCTCTATCGCTCCTGACCATAATGGGGGTAACTTTGGGGGGTCTCCGATTATTATTTCTACCTGTTACATACATTTGCACAAAACCAATAGGCTCTTGTACCTTCGGTACAGGGCCTCATTACAATAAAATTAGTTCATTATTTTTAAGTAATTTTTACCTGAAATTTAGTCTATACATTCATTCTATATTATCCATAATATCTTAAACAAATCTTATTTACTTTGTTTTATAGAGTTTAGCTTAGACTAGCTTTACAACTAAGTAATACATTTTATTTACATTTATTTCTAAAGAGTTTATGTTTGTAAGAAAAGTGGGGAAAAAAAAACTTAACATTTAGTATATACATTGCCTAAATATTAACGAATCTTTCACCTAAAACTTAGGCTTAAAAATACCTCAATTTTAGACAATTGTCTCCTTAAATTTAAATTTTAAAAAAACCTAAATTACTGAAGGTACCAGAGCCTATTGGTTTTGTGCAAATGTATGAAACAGGTAGAAATAATGGTCGGAGACCCGCAAAGTTACCCCCATTATGGTCAGGAGTGATAGAGAAGTCGATATAGACATGTCCGTCTGTCCATATGTATGAACGAAAAGATATCGGAAACGGTAATAGATAGAGACCTCGTGCTTTTTGCATTCGACTAGGAGTTCTCCGGAATTTTACAAGTTTATTTTATAATTTTGCCCCTCCCCCCTTCCCCAAAAAATCACTCCAAGGCTAAAAATTAAAAAGTATGCCAGTATAGAGAGAACGTCCCTCTAAGCCAAAATCCAAAAAGTTCATCAAAATCGTATAATAAATGACGATTTAATAAGCAATCGAATTTAAACTACCTATGATGCTTTTTTTCTTCATACATTAATACATTTTTTATAAGATACATATTCGTGCAGTGAGAAGTGGGAGGAGCAAACTACTTTTCAACAGTATCATTATTTCTTATTAATTTTTGTTTTGCACTGCTTTGCCATAAGCTAAAGGAACATTTAATGTGTTTGTTAGGCGGTTACGTCCAACTGTATTTTTTTTACTTGTTTTTTAAGAATTAAGCCATAAGATGCCTAAATTCCTTGTCCTAAAATTTAGGCAATACCTTCCTTGGCTAAAAATTTGGGTAATTTTGGACATATATAGGCACATTTTTTTTCTGAGTTCATTATGGCAGATATATGGCAAGAATATGTTTTTTTTTAACAATATTCGTTAAGTTTGCTGTCACTTTTAGTCAAAATTTTTAGATATTTAAAATGTTGTTTAATGCAATATGATAAATGCTTTGTTGATGATACGGTAAATTGAAGAACAAAAAAAAATTTAACAGTTATCTTTGATTTAATAATGTTTTTTTTACCACGACTGTAAATAACTGTTTAATAAATGACAAAAATACTCGAATTTTAATATCGTATATATGCTCAAAATGCACTATCATTTTTTAATGACCTTCTTTCTTTTTTCCCAGCTAATGGTAGAAATGCCACCTGTACATGCACATCATCTGAATATGTCACCGATTCTTGGCCATGATCGTCTGGGAGAGGCGGCCGATTTTCATTAAATACGGATGTATGAATATATGTACGTCATACTCAGTGGCTCATAATAATTTTACATCCACCAAAATTTAATATATTTTAACCCAATAAATACATTTTAAGCAGTATATAATATATCAACCATGTATTTGCTGTTCTTTCTAAAGCAATTTATTCCGAACATATATTGTAATATTATAGTTACTTTGGCTGTAGAGTAATTATTCCTGTAATTTTCTAAATATTGTCTAAAAAAAATTTTCATATTATCATTAGACAGATTTCAAATAAATGCAGACAAAAAATAATATAAACAAGTAAGGAAATTTCAGTCGGGCGTAACCGAATGTAAGAGGCCCTGTACCAGTTCAGGTCGCCTAACAAATACATTAAATGTTTCCCGAGCATATGACCAAACACATGACCACTTCTCACTGCGCGAATATGAATGAAAAGAAAAGGGGGGTCGTTCAAATTCAATTGCTTATAAAATCGTCATTTATTATCCGATTTTGATGAACTTTTTTGATTTGGGCTAAGAAGGACGTTAACTTTATACTGGTGTACTCAATTTTTTTGTGCCAAAGACATTTTTACCCTAAGGGGTGATTTTATGGGGAAGGGGGGAGGGGCAAAATTTTAAAATAAACTTGTGAAATTCCGGAGCAGTCCTAGTCGAATGCAAAAAACACGAAGTCTCTATTACCGTTTCCGAGATCCTTTCGTTCATACAGACGGACGGACGGACATGTCTATATCGACTCCTCTATCACTCCTGACCATAATGGGGGTAACTTTGGGGGGTCTCCGACAATTAGTTCTTCCTGTTACATACATTTGCACAAAACCAATAGGCTCTTGTACCTTTGGTACAGGGCCTAAAAAGCAGTAAATAAATTAATATTTTCACATTCTTTCTCAACAAATTATACTGATTAGATTTGCGGAACTTTTGAACACACATTTAAAAAAAGGATATTGTCAGATTACTTGAGTCGCAAGTTTTCACAAGCTGTTATAAATGTATGTTGTATAAACATACAAGATCAAACATGGTTAATAGACTTTAGAAATAAAATAAATTAGTTTAAATCTGAAAATTCTGAAAAACAAAGCGAAAAAACAAATCATAAACTTAGGCTACGTTGAATACTCGGAAATAATATCAATTATGAAATATGTTTTTTGTGTTCTAGCGTAATAGGTAAATAAGATATCATATTCTGCGAAATAGTAGTTGAGTGGTTTGCCTCTGAATCTAGCCTAGTTCGGACGATGTCAGAGTAAGTGTATTTCAAGCGAGACTGTATCTGAAGCATCTCATTCTTTGCCCAGTGCTGATTGGCTCAATTCCCAGTAAAGCCTGATAGATGACTCGGTCTTCACATGGATATTGAAGTGAGAATTTTGAAAACGTTGCAACTGACCGACTATACGAAAAATAATGACAGCCTGAAAAAGCCTTAAATTGATTTAGGCAGATATTTATCAAATATAAACCATACTAGCTTACACAAGAAAAGGCATATTCAATGCCATTATATATATTTTATATATTTCTTATTTTTTTTTAAAGGATAGTTTTTCGAGATATGCTGTTTTGAACTCTTTTTTTAGATATCTTAACATTTTATGCAAGAGTCTTGGATATATTCGAACGATTAGTCAGTCTGTAATTGAAAAACTTGGGAGATTGGGGCTCGTTGGCTCAAGTTCACATTGTGAGAAAAGTTGTTGACTGCCATTCACTTGGGAATGGCCAACAATGACTCTTGTTACAACGGTGCAAGCAACTCACACGTCCGTTAGGACACGTATCTACTGGGTAGCTTCTGAACACCAGTTCAGAGGTGAGCTAACGTGAGAAGGCGAAAGGGCCCCCTCTCCTTTAATAAGGGGTTAGTGCGCTGGGATTGGAACCCGCCACTTTAAAAAAACAAACCTCCAATGAACACGACTAAGAAGCCCCGGAAGGAACCCTATGATGACGACCCCCGCAAACGATATAAGGATCACGAATTAAGGATATGCACCTGGAATGGGATGGTGCAAATATCCAGCTGGTTGATGTCCTCGAAAGATGCAAGGCTGAAAACACCGCAATCCAAGAAATCCGATGGATAGGACAGGGTTGCTCTAAAGAAGCATCCTGTGACATCTACTACAGCTGCCATGCGAGTAAGCACGAATTTAGATATGGTTTCGTGGTGAGTAGGAAACTACGTGGCCTCGTCTTTAGGTTCACGCCAAAATATTTTTATATTAGCCTGATTTGTGCGCACGCCCCGAAGGAAGAGAAAGAAGACGATGCTAAAGATGAGTTCTATGAGCGCTTGGAACGTCTGTACGAACGCTGTCCCAAACACGATGTCAAAATCGTGTTTGGCGATTTCAACGACAATATTGGGAAGGAAGGAATCTTTGGCCCAACCGTCAGAAAATTTAGCCTTCACGACACTACCTCCAATAATGGAGAGAGGCTAATCGATTTTGCCGCATGACGGAACATGGTAATTAGTAGTACCAGATTTCAACATCTTAACATCCACAAGGCTACATGGCTGAGTCCTGATCAAATAACACGCAAACGAATATATATATTGTCGCAGCCAACGTACGCACTAGGCTCACACGGTACACGCCTCACGTTCCAACATGCAACGAAAGCTGGACGTTGGCAAGCTGCAATTAGACCGCCGTAGCCTTCTCATGTCATGTCATCTCATGCCATGTCATTGGTTATACAAAACCTGTGAAGAATTCTTGGTACGACGAGGAGTGTCGCAATGCAACTGCAGAGAAGAACGCTTCCTATCAACGGACTCTGCAGTCGGGAGCAACGCGAACTGTTAGAGAGCGATATCGAGAGAAACGGAGAGAGCCATTCAGACGCAAGAAAAAGGAGCAAGAAAGGCGGGAGTTTGAAGATGTTGAGATGTTACGTGACAGAAATGAATCTCGAAAATTCTATCAAAAGGTTAAGCGTCTGACTTAAGGTTTTAAACACGGAGTAACTTTCTGCAAGGATGACAAAGGAAATCTGGTAACGGATGAACAGGAATCACTGAAATGGAGGAGTCATTTCTCCAACCTACTCGGAGGCGATGTTGCGCACAATTCCGCCGATAGAGAAATGACACCGAAACTACCAGTTAATGATGGCACTATTATAGAGCCACGGAACTATAACGAGGACGATTCGCTTATTAAAAAGCTGAAAAATAACAAAGAGGAAGGCTCTGATGGGCTGCCAGCTGAGTTATTCAAGATTGGCGGCGAAGAGTTGTCACTTACTTTTGGACGCACACCCAATGACTGGAATCTCAGTGTTCTCTGTCCTATCTTTAAGAAAAGAGACCCCGCTTTTTGCGTCAACTACCGCGGAATAAGTTTCCTTTCCATTTGATATAAGACTCTGTCGCGCGTATTATGTAATAGGCTGAAGCCATATACCGATTCACTGATAGGACGATATCAGTGTGGCTTCAGACCAAAAAGGACGACCAGTGACCAAATATTCACATTACGCCAAATCTTGGAAAAGACCCGTGAGTTCAACAAAGACACTCACCACCCATTTGTTGATTATGATCGAAGTTCTTCGACGCCCTGTCTGCACTAGGTATCCCGGCAAAGATTGTCCGTCTTTGCATGGCGACGCTATCTAACACACAAAGCGTTGTAAGGGTGGGGAAAACCTCTCCGACCCCTTTGATACCAAGAGAGGTTCCAGGCAGGGCGATGCTCTGTTGTGTGATTTTTTCAATCTACTGATGGAATACATCTTACGCCCATGCTCGTACATACAGATTATGTCGGGCTCAATCTTCCAAAAGGAAGTGATGCTGCTCGCTTACGCCGATGACATCGATATCATCGGTACGCAGGAACGGCGAGACAGCAAGGCGTTCTCGGAGATTAAAAAAACAGTCTCGGCTCATGGGTCTAGCGGTGAATGAGGACAAGACGAAGTACTTGGTGTCTTTTCGCACTCCGTCATCGCTTCTTGGACGGTCAGTGATGATGGAGAATTTCAACTTCAGTGTTGTAGACTGGCTGCGTTGACTGTGTCATGCGACATAGACGTGTTTTTAAATCGCTGCGTGCTTTTAATTGTTTTAAAAAAATCAAGTGTATAAATTTTGTAATGAAAGAGACAGAGACTCATTACAAATTTTTCCACACATATATTTTGTGCAACAATTACAAAAACAAGTGAATTAAATCAAAATAAATGATGAGCAGCGCTCATCAACAAAAACAAAACTCGGTTGCATCGAGAAATGCATATTTCTCGTTTGTTTCCCCGTGCAACAACAACAAAAATTCTTCAAACTCCAACTTGTCTGCTGCAACAACTGAGCAGACAGAAATTTCCTGCTCTCCCGCTCACCTGAACCTTGTACCCTGGAGCGCTGAATGTACGACGCCTACTACTCCACTCCCGTTACTTCCAACAACAGTAGCATCATCAACTACAATAACAAAGCAAAGTGGCTACGCTACGTCTACTGCTTCTACTGTACAAAAACAAGTGAGTGGTGTATTCCTCACTCAGCTCGATCACGTCATCTCTAACCTCATTGGCTACAGCTACTCCAATCACAACAAACGCGCAAGTACTGTACAACAACAACAATAATAATAATCAAACTTCGACACACCCTAATGAGTCATCGAAAACAGTTAATTCAAATAAAACTAACACTGAAACCCAAAACGTAAAAAAAACGAACAACAACACAAACCCACGGTCAAATTTAAAAAGAAATCGGGATTTGCATTCGCCAAATGCAAAACAGCAACAAAAAAACAAAGAAATAAAACACAAGCAAAATTACAAGATTACTGGCTTAACAGACCAAATACAACAAACAGATTCGAACTGTTAGCAGACTGTAACGACAAAACCAACGAACAAATTAACAGTGTTGCTAACTCGGTGCAGGCTCCACATAAAATTAATAAACAATAAACTATAAATTGTACTCTAGCTTTTGGTAAAGGTCTCACCAAATGTGCTTTATGCGGCGGCAATCACACAGCCAATTTTAACGGCTGTGAGGTCTACAAAGCAATAAAAGTGCAACGTTTCCCTGCACTTCGCAATAAAGCTTAACAAAAGCTACTGAAAGTAAACAGGTTGCATCCACGCTTAGTGCAAGTATATCTATAAATCCAGCCATAAGCTTTGCGCAAATGGCTAAAAAAAGCATACCGAAATCGGACGACTACATAGCGCTGACTTCGATTCGTCAAAGTAATTCAATTTCTAAGTTTACATATAATACTAATAAAAAACTAACCCAACCTTCAACCGCCACTCCAATACCCACTATCCCAATCTGCAACTTTCAAAATGCCTTACTGACCAATCCAAATCAACAAATTAATGAAAATAATGACATGCAAGAACTTAAAACTATGATGAAACAACTAATGCAACAAATGTCCGCCATACTAAATGTATTTACACTCCTAGTTTCGAAACTCAACTCGTAGGCATGGTCTCAGATAATCAACGAAATATTTTCTGGAATGCAAATGGTCTAATGCAACACGTTCTGGAGCTAAAGCAATTTTTATATGACAATAGCATTGATCTGGCTCTGATCTCGGAAACTCATATCACATCTAAGCATTTCCTAAGGATCGCAGGATACACATAATACAATATAAATCACCCAGACGGAACTGCTCATGGGGGATCGGCCATAATTATAAAGAACAAAATTAAACACTCTCTTATTGAAAAATATAGCCATGACTATATTCAAGCTACTATTATTCATTTAGATGATCTTAACGCACACCTGACTATTTCGGCCTTGTATAGTCTTCTTAAAAACAAAGTAACTTTGGCACGGTACAACAATTACTTAAATTTCTTAGGACCAAGATTCATAGCTGCAGGTGATTTTAACGCAAAGCATATGGCATGGGGCTCGCGGCTTACAAATAAAAAAGGTGAAAAGGTGACTTCTACAATCTATTGAAACAAATAGCTGTAAACACCTTTCCACTGGAGAGCCTACATATTGGCCAACGGACTCAAACAAAGTACCAGATCTTATTGATATTTGTGTTATCAAAAACATAAATATAATTCATTTTATTATTTATTCCCATTTTGAGCTGTCTTCTGATCACTCTCCAATTCAGCTCGATTACCTGACTACACTTGCAACAAACAAGCCCACGCCAACCCTTTATAATTCAAAAACTGATTGGCAAGCATATAAAGAGTTTCTAAATATACATTTACGATTGGACACATCATTAAAATCTTCATATGATATAGAAAGTTCCGTGATATATTTTAATGATGCTGTAGCTGAAGCGGAGTTGATTTTAACTCCGGATTTTATTCGAAAAGAAACTATGCAATTCACACCTGAAAGAACTTCCAAAGAGAGCTATACTATATCTCCGAAATTTATTTAATGCTATAATAAGACTCAAATATTTTCCAAAGACTTGGAAGGTATCAGAAATCTTAGAAATACCTAAGCCTGGCAAAGATACTTCCAGTGCAGCTTCCTATCGATAAGTCTTTTGCCGATTTTATCAAAGGTGTTTGAAAGAATATTTAATAGCAGACTGCAACCCATACTTGACAATTGTTACATTATACCTGACCATCAATTTGGATTCCGAAAACATCGTCCTACAATTGAACAAATACATAGAATAGTTAACAAAATTTCTACAGACGTTGATGACAAAAATATTGTATAGGAGTTTTTCTCGATGTCGAGAAGGCATTTGACAAGGTATGGCACAAGGGACTGTTATTCAAACTTCAATCTCTCCTTCCGCAGGATTTTTATCTTTTGTTAAAAAGTTATATATCAGATAGACACTTTTATGTAAAAGTCAAAGACGCTTTCTCGTCAATCAGACAAGTAAATGCTGGAATACCCCAAGGGAGTGTTTTAGGACCCCTTATATATGTTCTTTATACTTAAGATATGCCACACCAGAATGAGCCCTCTTCAATAATTGCTACTTTTGCAGATGACACAGTTCTGCTCTCTGCTCATAACGATTTATCTTTAGCTTCTAGAAACCTTCAAGGTACTCTTGATACTAGAACTACTTGGTTTGAAAAATGGGCTATAAAAATTAATGTAAGACCACCCAAGTTATATTTACAACAAAACGAGCTTTCGTACCCATTCCCCTAAAAATAAACAGTGTTGACATACCCATTGAAAAATCAGCAAAATATTTACGAATATATTTTGACAGTAAACTGACTTGGAAACTACATATTGAGAAAAAAAGAAACCAAATAAAAGAGAAATGCCGACAATTGTACTGGCTTATGAACAGGAAGTTTAAGCTATAGATGTTTAACAGAATATTATTATATAAAAGCATTATCAAACCTATCTGGACTTACGGTCTCCAGATATGGGGCACATCAAAAACATCGAACACTGATATTATTCAACGGCAACAGTCAAAAATACTTCGACAAATTATAGGAGCTGATTGGTTTATTTCTAATGCAGATATACACCGAGACCTCAACATGCTCACAATAAAAGAGGAAATAGTTGCAACAAGGAGAATGCATCATATCAGAATTATGGCTCATTCCAACAACGAGTTAAACAATATACCCTTCCTGGAAATCACAACTAGAAGACGTCTTAAGAGGATACGACCAGTGAACTTACCAAACTTTTCTTAGTATTAATCTAGTCATTACTTTGTAAAATGAATTGTTGTGCAAGGGTATTTATGTTACTCTACCTACAGTGAACGTTACGGTATCTCGCGAAGAGTGGGGCAGCCGTAAGTATTAGCTGTCTGTAGTGGATGCATAATTTCCTGCATTACACATTCTAGTTCTTATATTATTATAACTGAAAGAAATTGTTCTTTTGTTAATTATTTCATCTCTTAAACATTATTTTAAAGTGTACTAGGTGTCTTATAGACAGACGTATACAACAATGGGAAATAAAAATAGTCTATTAGTCTATCTTGGAACAGAGATAACCAGCAACAACAACGTCAGCCTGGAGATCAGGCGAATAATCACGCTTGCAAACAGATGCTTTTTTGGGCTGAGCAAGCAAAGCCCTCTCTTGAAAGACGAAAATAAGGATATATAAGGCGCTGATACTCCCGGTCCTATTGTATGGCGCAGAGGCATGGACCGTGATTGAGTCGGATGAGACAGCGTTGAAAGTCTTCGAGATGAAGATTCTTCGCAGGATTTTGGTCCCATTAGAGTCAGCGACGTTGGGTCCCGTATGAACCGTGAGCTGTACGAGCTATGCAATGAGATTTACATAGTCCAGCGCATAAAATTCCTGCGAATGCACTGGGCTGGGCACCTCATTCGAATAGATGAAAGAGCTCCAGCACGCATGGTTTACATGGGGGCCCAAACTTGATTGGTGGACGCCGACATAGAGGACGACCGGGCACTCGATGGAATAACTATTTATAGAGAGATCTCTCCGTACATGACATTTAAAACGACATTTAAACCGGTAGACGGTTGATGGCCGCTTAAGTAAGTAAGTAATTGAAAAACAAAATACTTTCATAGCAAGTTGAGCAAACAACTGCAAAAAGATATCTAGTGTATAAAGTTTCAAAAGTTTTAAAAACAGGGACTTCATTATTTGAAATCGCTTATGTTTCTATTTCGTACTTATTTCCATGTGAATCTTAACTAATCCGTCGTACTTAATGAAACTTAGTGAAACAGCTTATGAACGCATGCATATACATAGTCATAAACTCAAATACAATTCGTGGGCTGTGATTAAATTCGTCCTCTATTTCATTATTTACGC